>CATIWF010016452.1:0-15919 GCA_949630135.1 Balakata baccata | reverse complement strand
CTGTCAAATGTTGCAAAGTGATAATATTATATGATCCAAAAAAAAAATTATCCCTCATTATAAACAGGACTATGTTCCATTATATGCAATATACGACAACATGATATAAGTATAAGTGATATCCATAGGTATAAGGTGTTACATGACTAACTAGATAAACTGGTCTAAAATTTATAATAATTTTTTTAATAAATTAATCTATAAATATATAATTCTTATTAAGTATGCTATATTAGTTATCATCTTGTACCATTATTTTATTTATTTATATATGACTTGTTCATAATTACTAATTTAAATCTATCTGCGGTTTACAAGTCTCATACATAACCATATACTAATCATTATATCAAAATATAAAACATGTTCTTTTACTTTATACATAATATGTCTATTAGCCCACATGCATGATTATAAATAAAATACAAAAAGTAAAATGTCAATGACCCACAAACCGGGTGTCAATGTCTCTTCTGAGATGGACTTTATCTTCTCTGGTCAACTTTTGAAATCTACTATCTACAAGCTCCTGAACTTACGTGAGAGAAACCCATGCTAAACTATCTCTAGCTTAGTAGTACATATAAATATTAAAGTTCTCCCATGCAGCCACACAAATGCATGACATATATTTTATAACATATTTCACAATAAATATACAAGTAACATATCAATATTCAAGGTTAACATGTTTTACTAACAATATATATCAATTATTTATTTAACTTGACATACTAAATTTGTGCAAGCAGTTCCATTTAACATATTATATCATACGTCCACCAATTATACCATGCTAATCCACACTACATTTTCATAATACATCACACAATCATTTCTTACTCTATAACAAATATACATAATTAATTCCTATATTTTATTTTATAGTTTATTCACCATTGACCCAAATCTCGTTCCCAGACTGTCCGGATACGGGGTGTGAAATAGGGACACTCCACGAGCCTAGGCTACCCTATTCACCAAAATCTCCAGTCAAGAGAGCTCTATGAGCCTAAGCCAGCTTGACTGAGTATAACATCATCTGGATATAATAGAATACGGGGGCACTCCACGAGCCTAGGCCTCCCTATTTTTAAAATTCATAACTAAGTCGGTACCGTATTTCTCCTTAATGGTGCATCATCTATCCTAAGCTAGCCCTCAGGTAGAGAAATGGGCAAATGAAGCTATTACTTATTTATTCTCAATATGGTCTTATTTGTCATAATTAATATACTTTATATATATACATAACCAATGCATTTTTACATTCAAAGTCATGTAATCATATGATATTTCATAGTAGATATAATCATGTAAAAGATATTGACATACTTTAATCACATTTACAAATCATGTATAAACCATAAAATTTCCATGCCACACAAAAATTCACCATTTAACATATAATTAAATCAATTAGCACACAATTATGCATCAAGGCGAACAAAAATGCTTATATGTACAAACCTTAATGGAGCTCTTTTGAAAATTCAAAATTTGGAATTTGCCTACTTTTATGGCTCTTCTCCTTGTTGATGACCTAATTTGAAAATGCAATTAATTAATACATTGTTAAAATACTTATTTTTAATTTAGTTTCAAATAAATAACTAAAGTTTTCCTAAATGGTACTTTGAGCTTTTAGGACCGTTAACTATATAACTTTCACTATATATGTCCAATTTATGTGATTCTTATTTCTAATTACATCTAATACATAGACTACAACATATTAAAATTGCAGAATATTTGGAGCATTACACAATTTTTAGTGCAATTTCAAAGTTTGTTCTATCTTCTACCTTTGGGCAGTTTGTAGACACTAAATTTAAAAATTCATATCTTCCAACGTGTGTATTAAATTGTTATGACACTCTATGAGCAATTAGTTAATATAATTTAAAATATCTTTCATGCTTACTACTTTTACTCATTTGGTCTCTAAGGTCCCCAATTAATAGGGAAAATGTAACTGATTCAAGTTAGAGTGACCACCGACTAGTGTCTCTTTCTATAATCATAACTCACAAAATACGCAACATGTCAAGGTGTGGTTTTCACAAAAATTTAGCTAAAACATATGGCTAAAACTTTTATGTTTTACACTTTAATTAATTCAGCTTACAAGTAGTCCAAAAATAAATATGAATTTACTAGAGCTGCACAGTTACCATAAGTAGCTCAATCAAAGGACATGTATGAGTAGTTTCATAATAACTCAGCCTATAGAAGATGAATATATAAGAAATTTATTAGAATACTAGAGCACACATAGAGCTACCACTTTTATCTTTTGAGCTTCCACAAATTCAGCTCTTAAAATGATCAAAATAAGCTAAAAAAGTGAGGTATCCTATTGATACGTCTCCAGAAACCAGTTTCAGTAAATTTCACATATTTCTCTCTATAGACCAAATCATGAAAAAATATTTTATATATCCATAATTCCAAGACAAAAATCTACAATTTTTATGTTTAACACTTCTCCAAAATCGACTTCTATGATCACCAAAATTGGGAAGTAAGATACTGCCATTACACAGCCCTAATAACGCTAAACAACCCAAGAGTAATAGAGAGAAGATTACTTACCACAAATAAATTATTTTGGAGTGAATTTTGATGCAAATCTTGAGGGAAGAGAGGGAAAAATGGGTCTGGTGGGTGATGGAAGGAAGAAGAGTGGAGAGAAAATAATAGCAGAATGTAGAACCACCCTATTTATAGACACAATTTGTTCCACCGACTTTGACTGTCCAGTTGTTTTTTCTAATTTTAATTTTTCTTTTAATTCTAATTAATAAATTAATTTTTTTTGTGTTAAACTTATTTTTGTACTATTATGTCCATTTTTTTTTTCATATTTCTGGTCTCTATTGAATTGAAATTTAATCACGTGGTCTAATTTAATCAAATTAACTATGTTAACAATTAAATTTATTTTAATTTATAATTTAATCATTTATTCAATTTTATTCCTAATGTAGTTGATATAGTTTCGATGTATGTTACTCACACTTATTCTACTAGGCCCTAATTAGCAGGCATTACATGTATAAATAAGTTTTTCACACATTTTAACTCATTTAAACTAAGTTTTCAACATCCTAAAACCCTAGAACTCCAAATTCTTTGAAAATTTCATCCTCCTCCATGGTTCTTTGATGGTTTTTAAGCCCTTAAACATAAATCAAACATATTAGAGGAAGATTTAAGCTATGAATTGAAGATTTAATCAAGGAGAAAGAAGTTGGGGAGAAAAAGAACTTGGAGCTTAGAGGAGGAATCTTGGGTTTTTCTTCCTAATAACCCTAGTTTGGTCTTCAAGAGGTGAGGAGATGATTTCTTTACTTTCTTGTGTTGATTTTGGAGTTTATAGGTGTAGTTACCCGAAAGGGGTTATGAGCCACTTGTGTAGGGATATGGAGAAAAAGGGGATTTTTGGGTTTTCTTGGGGAAAGACTTTCCTTGAGGTGAGTTGCATGATTTCAGGGGTGTTTTCGTAGCTAAAAGTGATGTTATGGTATTTAGGTGTCGGTCTGGAAGAAGGACCTCAATCAAGAGGAAAGAATCGAGCTTGATCTGGAAGTGGTGGATTAAGGAAGCACTTTTTGTGAAGGTTTGTGCATATCTCCATTACGATCTTTATGGGTATAAGATTTGTATGTGACATAAATGTTGATTCGGTAATAAATGAAATGGGATTAAATATACTTAATGGTGATAATAACAAGAGAATGAGTTAAGATGGGATATAGAATGATAATTGAGAGTAGAATAAGTAAATAATATGGTGGTTTTGGTTGTGTTTTATAATACTTAATATTATCAGTAAAGTATGGCTGATGAACTTGTAAGTATTAAATAATGAATCTGCATTTTCTGAATGATGAATCTGTAAGTTTTGGTTGATGCATTTGTAATGTGTGAGGTATGGCTATGTATTATGAATGGTATTCAATGTGTATGTATCTTTGTTTACGTGGGAGTATTGACATGTTTAAGGTTGATAATGTTTATAGGTTGGGTGACAATTGGACCACCATAGAGTTTATATGTGCGAAATTATATTAGTCATGAAATAAGGTGATTATATGGGGTTTTAAGCTCGGAAATAAGGATACATTGAAATATGGTGCCATGTTAGGAGGTCAATGTGGCTTGAGACTTGGTATTTGGGCGCCATTGACCATTGTTTGTGCTAGACTAAGGTGGCTTGAGGTGTAACGCCCACAAAATAAGGCCTAGACATAATGTGAAACCAAAGGGGTATTATGGTAATTAAAAGTAAGAATATAAAATGGATCAATTTTAGGCCTAGATTGAAAAAAAGGGGACAAAAGCTAATCGCGCTCGTGATGCATGGATTGCGCTCGCGAAATAGTTAGCATTTGAGAATCCATAGGCGCACTTGTGATTGTGTCTATGCAGTTACTCTATTTAAACCCGATCCTATTTTGTCTCTTTCATCTTTCTAACAACCCTAGCCGCCCCCAAACACACCAGAGCTTGACTAGAGAGCTATTCTTCACCCTCCATTAATTCTCCATTGATTAAACACCATAAAAACACATTAGAGAGTGATTTTAAAAGGGATTAAAGTAAGGGTTTTATGTGTTTTTCCTTAAGAACACAAGGTTGAATTGAACAGCCCCATAAACTGAACTCCCCACCTACATTATGGATATTCTAGAGGGATCTCAGAAAGTGTTTCGTTTCCCCAACACTCCTAGATTAAGAGCGGTGGATTATTATCAATTAAGTTAGGGTTTTCAATTAATTTTTGATAAGGTCCCTTAAAACAGAATATATGAAATGTTTTATGACTCCTGACTCATGTGTTTGATGCTAGGGAACGGTTCAGAAGGAGAACACGAACAATAGTATGTTAGAGAGACGTGTGAGTGGTAGTTTACAGCTCCATAGATTGGGGTTTGTACCTATAATCATATTTATTAGCTTTCTGGCTGCATGATTGCTAGAGCCTAGGTATATGGATTGATTTTTTATTGATTAATGCCACAAACCATGATCTGAATCATTAAAAATAATTGTATGAGTTAAATATATGAATTATGTATGATTATCATGATTTGATAGGGATGAGATGAGACAAGTATGTAATGGCACATTAATTGTGGTACTTTATGTGGTATAAATGTCATACAATGGTTCTGCATTGATATTGCAAATCTAGAATGAACTAAAAAGGAACTGGCATGTAAAAACGAGTTCATGTTGCTGGTATCGCGAAAGTTGAGCTTGCGATAGATAGGGGCATGCTCGCGAATATTTTCTTGAGCATGACAATAAAAGCGTGCTCAAGAATATTTTCTTGAGCGAGACAACAGAAGTACGCTTGCGAAATTCCTAATTCATCATACCCATTTTGTATTAATCATGACATGAGAAATTAAATGGGAACACAATGACACATTGACCCTTATATGATGTATGATATACATAAATGATACATGATCCATTATATAACATATGGGTATAGGGATAATGATATACTTATATGATATGCCATGATATGACATGAGATATATGTATGTGTACATGATGATACGTGGAACATGATATGACATGAGATAAAAATATGTACATGTTGATCACATGGACAATAATGTGACAAATGATATACGAATATGATATATAGTTGAATCACATGATATTATGTTGTATTGTTTATATTGACATGCAATATCATGGGTATGTTAGTATGATCACAAGATCAGTTCCATGCGAATAAAGGAAATATAAAATGACGTAAATGCCCTTACTCATACTAAGACTGACTATAGGATAGATTGTGCACCATTGAGGGTGGTTATAGTATTGCATAATTTTTTTTTCCGTGCGCTATTTCAGGCAAGGTGGCTTTAGCTCTAAGAGAGCTCTTGACCCATTATAATAGCTGTTATTTAATTTATCGGGCAAAGTGGCTTCATCTCTAAGAGCGCCCTTGACCCACTATGCTAGCAATTATTATATACAGTTATGAGTCAAGTTGGCTTCAGCTCTGAGGGCGCACTTGACTTGGGTACAAAATAAATTGTAAGATTAGATAGGTAGGGTGGCTTCAGCTCCGAGAGCTCCCCTATTCACAACCTGTGTTCGGTAGTCTAGTATAGAGTAATTGGGCAAACGTAATGAGTAAATGGAGAAAGAAAAGTTGCTTTACAATGGTTTATGATTTTAGGTAAAGGCTTTTGCTTACCAAATATGCTTATGTTATGCTATGGATTGTTTGGTATGATCCTATGAATGTGATATAATGAAATGGATAATGATGACATGTGATATACTATGATTTGCTATATATTAGGAATGGTATGATATGGTATGATATGGATGATATAATTTATATGATTATAAGTACCACTAAGCTGGATAGCTTAGCGTGTGGGTTTCATGCACGCAGGTTTAGAGCTGTAGGAAGAGTTGACACAAGGAAGCTGAGCCAGTCAGAGCATTCAAAATTAGAGTTAGCTTATACATTGTACTCTTTACTTTATTCATGCATTTGGGATATTGGACCTTTCTGTTTTAAAAAGGGACTATAGTATTAAGTTTTTCATTGATGTTTTATTGGGCATGTTTAGCCCGAGTTTACAGAGTTCATGACTTTGATTTATTATAACGGCTTGAGATTATGATTATGGCTTGTCATGCAAGCATAGACACCTGATATTTTATTTTATGTTTAAATGGTAATAATAAAAGAGGAATAGTAGTAAAAGGATAGTAACAAGTATGTGGTAGCACTCTCTTGTATAGCGGTTAAGTATGTTATATGGAAGGGTGTTATATTTTTGGTATCAGAACTCTGGTTTGGGCTATTCTAGACCTGAGCGAGCTATGGGTTTATCATACATTGCATTCACATGTAGCATCTGACTCTAACAAAGGCTATTTCTCTATCAGGTTATAGGATAGTATGAGCGATGTTGGGATCCGAGGATCGTGTCGTTTTTGAGAAGGGAGATTCCTAAGATGCTTTGGCACGCCATGAGCCTAGTGTGGGCTGTGTTCAGGGTCCCTAGGGAGTCCCGGATTTGAATCAACTAGCTAGATAGGCCAATCAAGGCCAAATTCTCCTTATGCAACAAATGGCTGGTCTATTGCAACAAATTGTTTGAGTAGTGCCACAGCAGGATCCTGCTCTGCCTCTACCTCCGCCATCGAAGCCAGTTATCCAAATTGATGGACTCAAGAAACATAGGGCCACAGTCTTCTTAGGTAAGAGGATTGGTGATCCTACAGATGCCAAGCAGTGGCTGGACCAGACCGAGTGGGTCTTTAGAGCACTGCAGGTCCCTGAGGAGGGCCGATCTAGATTTGTTGTATCTCTATTGCAATCAGATGCATATGACTGGTGGAAGATAGTCCTTAGGAGACCAAGAGTGACATAGCCTATTGCTTGGAATTTCTATGGAGCGGTTCAGAGTCCGCTATATACCACATATATATGGATGAGCAAAAGAGAAAGTTTATGACTCTCAAATAGGGGAAGATGTCAGTTATGGATTATGAGATAGAATTTACTCGGGTGAGTAGATATGCTCTAGAGTTGGTTAGTACAGAGAGTGACATGTGTCGATGGTTTAAGGATGGCTTGAGTGGTGAGAATAGGGATGTGATTGCATGTTTCTGCCATAATGACTACCCAAATCTAGTTTCTGCTGTTCTCACTCTTGAGCAAAGAAAGAGAAAGAGGGTGAAAGATAAGAACAAGAGGTAGATGACCCTAATGGACTAGCATGTTGGTAAGAAAGGCTACTCCTATTAGGGCCAATCTCAAGGTCGTCAAGGCCATCACTAGGGTGGATTCCAGAGGAGGGGATAACCCTCCAATACTATATCAGCTGCAGATAGCTCCTAGACTCGGTCTAGAGAGGATGCTTCTTTATGCGGTACTTGTGACATACGTCATTATGGGGAGTGTAGACGTGCTAGTGGGGCTTGCTTAAGATATGGCTAGCAAGGTCATATGAAGAGGGATTGTCCTATGATGAAGGACAATGCACCAACTCAGACCACAGCCTTAGCACCTACACAGGCTAGAGGTGGCTGCCCAGGCAATACTAGGGCCACTTCTGAGACAGTCAATAGGCCAAGGCAAGGCCAGGTTCTAGCCAGGGCCTATGCCATAGGCCTAGGGAGGACGAGGCTACAAATGTCATTATTGGTATGTTTTCTCTACATGGTTCAAATTTATGTGCTTTAATAGATCCTGGTTCCACACTTTCTTATATTTGCACGAGCTCATCTAAACAGCATGATATGGTTAGTAAACCCTTGTTATATGCGATTAAAGTAAGCAATCCTTTAGGCCACTGTGTTATTGTAAATCAGGTTTACAAGGGGTGTCCATTAGCTATTTAGGGGAAGGAATTCCCAGCTGATTTGATAGAGTTACCCTTCCATGAGTATGATGCTATATTAGGAATGAATTGGTTGTCACAGCATGGGGTAGTAGTGGACTGCCAGGGTAAGTTTGTGAAACTCAAGACGGATTACCAGGGTAGTATCACGATAAGAGGAGAGCTGTTTCCACAGCCCCCACATGTGGTTTCCATGAAGGCCAAGAGAATGATGAGGAAAGGATATGAGGCCTACTTGGCCTATGTGGTTGATACTAGAAAAGGAGATCTAGACCTCAGTAGTATCCTTACAATGAGGGATTTTTCAGATGTATTCCCTGAGGAGTTGCTAGGTTTACCTTTAGAAAGAGAGGTTGACACAGCTCCCATATTAGCCTCACCTTACGGAATGGCTCCATCTGAAATGAAGGAGTTAAAAAGCCAGTTGCAAGAGCTGTTAGATAAGGGTTACATCAGGCATAGTGTGTCACCTTGGGGTGCACCAGTGTTGTTTGTGAAAAAGAAAGATGGGTCGATGCGGTTATGCATTGACTACAGACAGATGAATAAGGTGACTATCAAGAACATATACCCTTTGCCTAGGATCAATGATTTGTTTGATCAGCTCAGGGGTGCTGTTGTGTTTTCAAAGATTGATTTACGGTTGGGGTATCATCAGTTAAGGGTTAAGGCAGAGGATATTACCAAGACTACATTCAAGACCTGATACGAGCATTACGAGTTTGTGGTGATGCCTTTTGGGCTAATCAATGCTCCTGCAGCCTTCATGGATATGATGAATAGGGTTTTTAGGCCATATCTAGACCAGCTTGTAGTGGTCTTCATATATGACATTTTAGTGTATTCTAAGACACTAGAAGAGCATGATCAGCATCTGAGGATTGTACTGCAGATTTTAAGGGAACAGTAGTTACATGCCAAACTCTTTAAATGTGAGTTTTGGTTAGATGAGGTGACCTTTTTGGGTCACATCGTTTCTGCAGATGGAATTAGAGTTGACCCCAGCAAGATTGAGGCAGTTATGAGTTGGAAGCCTCCTAAGAATGTGATAGAGATTAGGAGTTTCCTTGGACTAGCTGGTTATTACAGGAGATTTGTTAAAGGCTTTTCCACGATAACTTCTCCTTTGGCCAGACTACTGAGGAAGGATGTCAAGTTTGAGTGGAATGAGAAATGTCAAGCCAGTTTTGACATATTGAAAAAGATACTGACAGAGGCTCCAGTTTTGACACAGCCTATTCCAGACAAAGATTATGTGGTCTATAGTGATGCTTCATATAGTGGATTGGGTTATGTGCTAATGCAAGAGGGTAAGGTAGTTGCCTATGCTTCTAGGCAATTAAAGACTCATGAGAAGAATTACCCCACACACGATCTTGAATTGGTAACTATAGTCTTTGCTTTAAAGATATGGCATCACTATTTGTATGGGGAAAAATGTTATATCTACATAGATCATAAGAGCCTCAAGTATCTACCTACACAGAGGGATATCAATTTGAGACATAGAAGGTGGTTAGAGTTAATAAAAGATTACAATTGTGTGATATACTACTATCCAGGTAAGGCCAATGTGGTGGCTGAAGCTTTGAGTAGGAAGATGGGTGCCAAGTTGCACATCAGACCTACACTTGATTAGGAGATTAGAGAGACTCAGAGATAAGATAGTTAGTTGATTGAGATTGTTGAGGCGGTCTCTAAGGGGGAGAGACTTGAATATTCAGTCCAGCCAGATGGTGGGTTATATTTTCAAGGCCAGTTAATTATGCCCACTAGTGGGTTGAGACAAAGAATACTTCAGGAGGCTCACGAGACCAAGTATTCAATGCATTTCGGCAGTAATAAGATGTATCGGGACCTCTGAGGTAAATTTTGGTGGTCAGGTATGAAAAAGGATATCACCCAATACACTACTAAATGTTTGACTTGTTAGCAGGTCAAGGCGGAACATCAAGTGCCATCAGGTCTTTTGTAACCAATCACAGTTTCCGCGCAGAAATGAGAGCAGATTACTATTGACTTTGTCATCAGATTGCCAGTAACACTCAAGAAATATGATGCTATATGGGTGATAGTGGATAGACTTACTAAGTCAGCACACTTTTTGCCTATCAGGAGGTATTACTCCTTGACCAGACTTGTTGAGTTGTACATCAATGAGATTGTTCGGCTTCACATAGTACCCTTGTCCATTATGTTAGACAGAGACCCCAGATTCACTTCACAATTTTTGGGAAGTCTACAGAAAGTATTAGGAACTAAGCTTAGTTTCAGCACTACTTTCCACCCACAGACATATGGGTGCTCAAAAAGGATTATCCAAATCCTTAAAGATATGATGAGAAGTTGTGTTATTAAGTTTGAAGGAAATTGGGACAGGTATCTACCATTGATGGAGTTCGCTTACAGTAACAGTTACTAGTCTAGTATAGAGATGGCTCCTTATGAGGCACTTTATGGTAGGAAGTATCGCACGCCATTGTGTTGGACCGAGTAAAGTGAGAGAAAGCTGGTGGGACTAGATTTGATTCAGGAGACAGAAGAGAAGGTACGGGTTATACAGGACAAACTTCGAGTAGCTTTGGACAGACAAAAATCCTATGTGGACCTCAAGAGGCGTGATATAGAGTACGTATTGGGGGATATGGTTTTCCTTAAAGTCTTCCCATGGAAGAAAGTAAGTATTGAGATTCAGAAAGGAGGGAAAGCTGAGTCCAAGATTCATTGGACCTTATAAGTTACTAGAGCGGATTGGTCCAGTTGCTTATAGGCTCGCTCTACCTTTAGAGTTAAGCAAGATACATGATGTTTTCCATGTCTCCAAGTTGAGCAGATACAGGTCAAACCCGTCTCATGTGATTACTTCAGAGAGCATTGAGGTGAGACCATATTTGACTTATGAGGAAGAACCAGTCCAGATTTTAGCCAGGGAAATCAAGTAACTTAGAAACAAGCAAGTTTAGCTAGCTAAAGTTCTCTAGGGGAACCACTTATCAGTAGAGGCTACTTGAGAAAGCCAAGAGCTCATGAGAGCCCAATACCCACATTTGTTCAACGACATACATATAGGTAAATTTCAGGACGAATTTCCTTTAAGGGGGAGAGAAATGTAACTCCCACAAAATAAGGCTTAGATGTAACGTGAAACTAGAGGGGTATTATGGTAATTAAAAGTAAGAATATAAAATGGATCAATTTTAGGCCTTGATTGAAAAAAGGGGACAAGAGCAAATCGCGCTCGTGATGCACGGATCACGCTCGTGAAATAATTAGTGCCTGAGGATCCATAGGTGCACTTGCGATTCTGTCTGTCTGGGTAGTTACTCTATTTAAACTTGATCTTATTTCATCTCTTTCATCTTTCTAACAACCCTAGCCGCCCTTAGACACCATAGCTCAACCAGAGAGCTATTCTTCACCTTCAATTGATTCTCCATTGATTAAACACCATAAAAACACATTAGAAAGTGATTTTAAAAGGGATTAAAGTAAGGGTTTTAGGTGTTTTTCCTCAAGAACACAAGGTTGAATTGAACAGCCGTATAAACTAAACTCCCTACCCACATTTTGGAATTTCTAGAGGTATCTCAGTAAGTGTTTCATTTCCCTAACACTCGTAGATTAAAAGTGGTGGATTATTATCAATTAAGTTAGGGGTTTCATTTAATTTTTGGTAAGGTCCCTTAGAATAGAATATATGAAATATTTTATGACTCTTGGCTCATGTGTTTGATGCTAGGGAATGGTTCAGAAGGAGAACATGGACAATAGTACATTAGAGAGATGTGTGAGTGATAGTTTATGGCTTTATAGATTGAGGTTTGTACTTATAATCATATTTATTCACTTTCTGGCTGCATGATTTCTAGAGCCTAGGCATATGGATTGATATGTTATTGATTAATGCTACAAACCATGATCTAAATCATTGAAAATAATTGTATGAGTTAAATATATGAATGATGTATGATTATCATGATTTGATGGGATGAGATGAGACAAGTATGTAATGGCATGTAAATTGTGACACTTTATGTGGTATAAATGTCATACAATGGTTCTGCATTGATATCGTGAATCTGGAATGAACTAAAAAGGAATTGGCATGTAAAAACGAGTTCATATTGGTGGTATCACGAAAGTTGAGCTTGCGACTGGTAGGGGCACGTTCGCAAATATTTTCTTGAGCGAGACAGTAGAAGTGCACTCAAGAATATTTTCTCGAGCGAGACAATAGAAGTGTGCTTGCAAAATTCCTGATTTAGCATACCCATTTTGTATTAATCATGACATGAGAAATTAAATGTGAACACAATGACACATTGACCGTTATATGATGTATGATATACATAAATGATACATGGTCTATTATGTGACATATGGGTATAAGGATAATGATATACTTATATGATATGCCATGATATGACATTAGATATATATGTGTGTACACGATGATACATGGAACATGATATGACATGAGATAAAAAATGTGTACATGTTGATTACATGGACAATAATGTGACAAATGATAGACGAATATGATATATGGTTGAATCATATGATGTTATGTTGTATTGTTTATATTGACATGCAATATCATGGGTATGTTAGTATGATCATGAGATTAGTTCCTTGCGAATAAAGGAAATATGAAATGATGTAAATACCTTTACTCGTACTAGGACTAACTATAGGATAGATGGTGCACCATTAAGGATAGTTACGGTACTGTATAATTTTTTTCCTTGTGCTATTTTGGGCAAGGCGGTTTTAGTTCCGAGAGTGCTCTTGTCCCATTATGATAGTTGTTATTTAATTTATCGGGCAAGGTGGCTTCAGCTCTGAGAGTACCCTTGACCCACTATGCTAGCAATTATTATATACAGTTATGAGTCAAGTTGGCTTCCGCTCCAAGAGTGCACTTGACTCAGGTACAAAATAGATAGTATGATCAAGTGGGTAGGATTGCTTCAGCTCCGAGAGAGCCCCTATTTACAACCCATTTCTGATAGTATAGTATTGAGTAATTGGGCAAATGTAATGAGTAAATGGAAAAAGAAAAGTTGCTTTACAGTGGTTTATGATATCAGGTAAAGGCTTTCGCTTACTAGGTTTGCTAATGTTATGCTATGGATTGTTTGGCATGATCCTATAAATGTGATATAATGAAATGGATTATGAATACATGCAATATAGTATGATTTGCTAAATGTTATGAATGGTATGGTATGGTATGGTATGGTATGATATGGATAATAGAATTTATATGATTATAAGTACCACTAAGTTAGATAACTTAGTGTGTGACTTTCTTGCACGTAAGTTTGGAGCCGTAGGAAGAGTTGACACGAGGAAGCTGAGCCAGTCAGAGCATTCAGAATCAGAGTCAGCTCATATATTGTGCACTTTACTTTATTCATGCATTTCGGATATTGGACCTTTCTTTTTAAAAAGGAGACTATTGTATTAAGTTTTTCATTGATGTTTTATTGGGCCTGTTTAGCCTGAGTTTACAGAGTTCATGACTTTGATTTATTATAAAGGTTCGAGGTTATGACTATGGCTTTTCATGCAAGAATAGACACCTGATATTTTATTTCATGTTTAAACGGTAATAATAAAAGAGGAATAGTAGTAAAAGGATAGTAACAAGTATGTGGTAGCACTCTCTTATATAGCGGTTAAGTATGCTATATGGGAGGGTGTCATATGAGGCGTGATAGTTAGGCGCTCTTAGTCTTACTTGTTGAGGTGGCCTGAGGCCTAGTATTTGGACGCTCTCAACTAGGGAAACTCGATAGAGCTTGATAGATTTGAAATGTGTGATATTATAATATGGTGTTTATGTTATGGATATGGTTAAAATTATTATGTTTGTGCAAGCACATTATGTTTTCATAATGATATAAACATGGTAAGTGATGTATGCTTATGTGGTTTATATATGTATACATGTGGATTGTACAATTATATGTACCACTAAGTAGGATTGCTTAGCATATGGATGTTTTATCTCCCACGCAGGTTGTAGATAGCTTGAAGAGTTGACAAGAAGACAAGCCACTAAGGAGCTAGGGACAATCATAGGGGTGGCGATATGTTCATACTTTACTTTTGATTTTGATTTGTATTTAAAGAAGTAGGACTAGTTACATTTGTACATGCCTAGGGTTTTCCTTTGTACATTTGTATTTAAATTTGTAACTCCTCATAAAATTTGTAAATTTTTTGGCTAGTGAAGCCGGTGTATGTAATATAAGGAAGTTTTTAATATTTCACACATGGATGTTTTATTTAGTAAGTCATCATGGCCACGATGCATTAACAAGTTTCAAATTTATCATGTTTTAAGTTCATGCATTGTAATATCCTTCAGTATAATTAGATGGTATTCTAGTTATATTGAGGGGTGTTACATATCACATGGCCAAAGTGGCATATGCTGACCAAAGATAACCACATGATCAAAGATATCCACATGACCAAAGTCAAATATTCTGGCCGAAGCCATATAACCCTATTGGTATGCCAACAAGTCCACTAGTCCTGGTGTAGGCTAGTTTATGGGCTTAATTCACGACAAACACATAAAATTTACATTCATATAAAGTCGTTTGATTTATCTCATATTTCCAATATCTTTAAATGGATATTGCATTTTTCAGACATTTATCTTTTCCATTCTTCACATATTGCATGACGGTCATATAGTGATTTTCATAACATCAATAGATTGATTGACTTCACAAAATATTTCAACCACCATATGGCTTGGTTATCTACATAAATATATAATCATGGATATTTTCAATTCATTATCCTATTTTAGATGTCATTTACTTACCTAAGATTTATTAGTTCACATCAAACTTTTCAACACTACAGTGTTCTGTCATTTCAATTTTCCAATCACAACTAATTCATGTCAAAGCATTACCAAATACTTATCTGTAGATGTTTAACACAAATATCATTCAATAATTCCCATAGCAGTAAATATATAATGACACCTGCATCCATTCATATTAGTCATGCATTCACATGTGTATGCTTACTATTGCAATTTTGCTATATTCATACTTTTGAGTTTACCATACTTTATTTCTAGTAATTTCTTACTTGCTTTTATACTTGTATTACTTATTACTTGTAACATTCTCGACCATCCATACATGCATTATCACATGCATTTTTATTTGAATATATTTATTTTATAAATGTTTGTCACGAAACACATGTATACGTAGGAATTTCGGCGTGAACGTATTCACGAGATAAACTTGACACGGGTCGGTTTATCGCAATAGGATCAAGTCGTACGTGTCTAGCTAAAATTTAAATATGGACACAAGATATTGGAAATGAAATTAAATAAATGATTATATTTGAAATAAAGGAAAATTTAGCATAGTTAAATTAAAGTAGACAAATTGACTAGATAGAATTTTGGCACTAAGTATTTGTAATTATATAGAGAAAATAATAATAATAATAATAATTAATTAATTAAATTAATTATTATTATT
>CATIWF010016445.1:0-66432 GCA_949630135.1 Balakata baccata | reverse complement strand
GGAAACTGAACCGGCAAAATTGAAAAAACTTAAAAACCGTCGATGAATAGTGTAAATTTCTTTTTATTTATATATTTTTCTTTTTAAAACAAAATTCATATCATAATTTATAAACCTCACCATCTTAAATTATTTGTAAATATCTACCTACACTACAAAAAAATAAAATAAAATAAGTGACCAAATGATGAATTCCGTTGCCAAACACTGTGTCCTGATTTTGCCGCCAAATTGAGTGCGAACGGTATCTGTCGCTAATAACTACTCACGATATTCAGAATTAACCACTTACTACTTGTGCATTCACAGGAAGATGCACATCTCAACTTGAACTAAGTCTTTAGTTCGAGTTTCCCTCTATAATTGTATAAACAAAAAAAGGAAAAAAGTACTATTTACTATTTATAGTTTAATATAATACACTATTATTGTTTCTGAATTTTGAAAATTAAGTGATTTTCATAATATAATTCGATATAATACACTAATATCTCTCTGAAATTTGAAAATTATACTATTTATTTCTTGAAATTTTAATATATTGCATTGGTATTCCTTACAAATTTGATTTATTATACTAGTTTCCTCATGAGCAAAAAAGAATATTCTTTCTTATTAGTATGTTATATCAAATTACAAGAAATAAATAATATAATTTTCAAACTTTAGAGTATATTAGTGTATTGTGTCAAACTATAAAAGATAAATTGTATAATTTTCAATCCTCAAAAGGTACTAATATATTATGTCAAACTAATAATAAATAAATAGTAATTTTCAACAAAATAAAAAATAAAAACACTTACTACTTGATAACTACCATTATAAAAAGTGAAAGGTGCTTAGCTATTCTATACTCTTGGACTATTCTCTCTCTTTTTTTTTTCTTTTTTCTCATACTCATATCTCTTATTTTTTCTGTTCTTCATATTTATATCAAACATATATACACTGGATTGATCGTTAGAGTAGTTTAATAATATTTTACACGTTAATTTCTCCTTTATTTATAAAATCTTAAATATATAAATAGTACATTATGTGTCATTACCATGTTTTTAAATAAGTATTATATCAGTATCGGGATTGATATAACAACATAAGAATGAACCGGACTAAATCGGACCATATTATTTGCAGCACTATAAATTTTAAAAAGATAACTTGTATCATATTGGAATCGAACGTTACATAACGGAGAATGCGTAACGTATTGAAGGATATTTAAATCTATAGTCATTACAAAAGCAATATTTTTTTTTCCTTTTTTTATTAATTATAAATTTAAAAAATATGAAGAATGATGTTCGAATATGAATTATTTGGAAGAATTGTAATCTTGAACTAAGTGAGAATATGTGATTTCCTATTCTATTTTTTAAAATTGGAGGACTTGTGGACAGCACATTCCCAGGCACATTATTTTTAGATTTTAAATAAAAGCCCTGAAAAATCTAAATGCATAGCCTGTGTTGGAGTCACGTTCTCGAGTCTTTGCTTCATTCTGCTGCGTCACTGTTGCTGGTTTGAATGTTTGGAGTTTCCTTTCGATGCGCTCCTCTCCCTGGACTGGACCCCACTTAGGCTTAACTTAACTACTAAAAGTACGCCAATCTTGTGGCTGCTAGGATTTTGTTATAGCCCTCCTGCCACCTCGTGATTCGCGCTCAATTATTCGATATCGTGGGACCTTTTGCACAATATCCACTTACCAGTCGACCGTGATTGCGGGTCCCACTTTCAGCGAATAGTCGCTGACTGGACCACTGGGTCTTAATGCAACCACGTCCTCATCTGCCTCTCTCTTAATATTTCCTATTTCGGATTATTTTTATTTTCGTAAAATTATAATTTTAAAAAAAAAATTACTGAATTTATTTTTATTTCTCCAAAATTATTTTAAGTCAGTTTTTGATGATATAGTACATTGTCACATCAATTTTTTACTGATACATCAGTTTATACATTAAATTTTTGATAATATATTAGCTGTAATTCATTTTTTTTTGTTATTCATATAAAAAAAATGACTAAAAATAACTTCTGTAAAATAAAAATAAAATTCAGTATTTTTTTTGGAATGAAAAAATATTTATAATTTTACTGAAATAAAAATTCAATTACCATATATAGGATTTTCTAATACAATCTATTAATATATTTAAAACAAATATAATAATGAAAAAAATAATTTCTGCAGTAATAATTTCTAAATTATAATGATTAAAGTAATTTCGTTAATTTCATACAAATGTTGAATTAATAATGGAATTTTTTATCATTAATTAAGGCTTAATCTATATATAGCACTTTAATTTTTTTTATTTTTTCATAGTTTGCCTTGATTTGGTTGCCCATGAAAATTATTTTTGAATCTATTTGCCCCTTTTAACATTTAAAATGCATAACAATTAGCCACCTTATATTAACATAACAATTAGAAGGTAGATTGACACTCAATCAACTTTCTGGCTATTATATCATCGTAAAGGAGCTATTTGTTATATTTTTTAAATATTAGAAAAGCAAATTGATCAAAAAATGACGTTTAAGGAACAATAGTATAAAAAACCAAGAGATAAACTGAGAACAAATAAAAAATTTCAGCGGGCTTCATATGGTTTATGCCATTAATTAATAATGGATTTAAGTTTATACTTTCTTCACAATTAATTAAAATTTATTGATGAATTGAATCTAAAATATGAAATTCACTTCTTGCCATAAATTAAAATGAATTAAATTTCAATATATTTTACAGAAATCGAATATGAATTAATAGCCTTTTTATTTTGGCATGATTATTTTATGATATATGTATCTATTAAATTAGTCTCAATTAATAATGAATTGAATTTCGACAAAGTATTTTCTTTAATCTATCAATAATTTTATAAGATAAAAAATCACTTCTAATGTAAATTAGATTAATACTTCCTAAAGAATTTCTATTAGCACTGCATTATAATTGAATTGTGATTAAATTTTCTTTTTCGCTATTTTAAGTTGAGCATGCTTTTCTTTTCTTTTCTTTTTCTTTTCCTTTTTTTCATGTTACTTAAGGGAGGATACATATAAATATCAATTTATCTGTCGAGAACTGTGTGCCTTGTGTACATTCCAAATAAATCCAAAAATCATATTATAAGGCTCAATCTATAGCACACCGGTAAACCAAGCATAATGAACGGCTAAAATCACAAAATATTGGTTGATATTATTAATTAATAAATGGATTAGATAAAGTACATATTCATACAATGATTTATACACAAGCATACTTGTACACCAGTATAATGTAGACGGACTCCTATTATAAATACGTCTCTAGAAAATTTAGAGTTGTGCTTTTATTAGATAAATAACTTTTTTTTTCTGAGTAATAGTATGAAATTCATTCATAATAAAGAAATTAGTACATATATATAATCAAAGATAAAGCGATATATTCAATGACAATTTGAGTTTGACAAATACTTCTAATAATAATAATAACAACAATAAAGATTTAGCATTGATAAAACAAAAAAAATAAGATTCTTGTAATCATTGTCTTTAACAGCTCAAATTATGAAGCTATTGAATTATTAGACAAATCTAATTTGACAATTATTAGTAAAGATATCTTCATCCGAATATAAAACTGCATCAAAACACATGTAGAAAGATGTCGCACACTTTAAAATAGATGAGAAAAATCCAAAACTCACAATAGATGAGGATACAAATATTAATTTAAAGAATACAAAACTAGAATTCAATAAGAAAAATACTAAAACACCAAAATATATCACATATCTTCCATGAATGATGAAAGATATGATATTATTGTGCATAAAATGAAGAAAAATGATAAAGGAAAGGCTATATATTATCAATGCAAAAACGACAGCCTAAAAATAAAAGGAAGATAAAAGATGATTAGGTTTTTTGTTTGAGAGGAAGATGGGAGAAGAGAGGTTTAGATAAATAATTCTTTGTCAAAAAAAAAAAAATCCATGGTTAATTAAGGTAGATAAGAAAGTAATCTAGTAATTAATTCATTTAATATTTCTGTCTCACTAATAAATTTTGATTCAATATTGTTGTAAGTAATCATTTTTAAACTAATTTGAATTTCATTTTCTTTTTGAGAAAATTTGGATTTCAATTTTTTTTAATAATAACATGAAATTCATTCATAATAAATAAATCTGTACAGTTCTAAAATAAAAAATGAAGTGACTTATCTAATTATAACATTTTTAGGTTGACAATTTTTATTTAATAACAATAACATTGATGATTTAGCGTTAATTCTTAAAGTCATCGTTTTTAACATGTTTAATTGTAAAGCATTGTATTTTTAGATGAGTTTAATTTGAAAACTATGGGTAGAAAATTTTTTATTTAGACATAAAACCATATCAAGATATATGTAGAAGAATGTTGCTCCTCGTAATAGCGTTAGTAAATACCCGAAATGTCTTA
Source organism: Balakata baccata (assembly GCA_949630135.1). Lineage (NCBI taxonomy): Eukaryota > Viridiplantae > Streptophyta > Magnoliopsida > Malpighiales > Euphorbiaceae > Balakata > Balakata baccata. The sequence continues at coordinate 61,962 of CATIWF010016445.1, read as the reverse complement.
TAATTAATTTTAGAAATTAAATTTTAAATTTTTTTTAACTTATTTCAACTTATCAAGAAGATTTAATTAGATTCTTTTTTTTAAATAATATATATATATATTATCATTTTAAAAAAGATAATAATAATAATAATTATTAATTTTCATCTATTTGAAAATAGAGATAACGTATATTCAAAAACTACAAAAATTGAAAATGATTTTCATCAGATTTTTCAGAAAAGAATTTACTGTTATTGTTCTTATTTCTTGGTATGGATAGACTAAAGATTCTACACTTGAAGAGCCAGATAGTTAGGAATCAATCACGATTGGATTTCTGTATTACAAGAGGTAATTCTCAATTTATTAAAAAATAGTCTGATCCGTATTTTGTAAGAATTGTTAAATTCTATTTGTTTAGGTTTTTGAATTCTAATTTTATGAATGATTATAATTTTATTTCGCTGTATTTGTATGTTTTTAGCATTCATACTATTTTCACATAATTGATATTTGATCTATTTTGACAATTCAAAAAAATTAAAATTTGGGTTTTCAATAGCAAGTTTGGTCATATTGCATGAAAATACATTTTGTTCATGAAATATTTTGTTTTATAAAATAAAATAAAAGGATAAACAGTACCTATGAACAATGCAAACAATGTTAGTGAACAGTGTGGTTTACAGTATTGCAAACAGTGTCGTAAACAGTATATTACACAGTGTATGAACAGTGATGTGCTTCGTGAAATAGTGAGAATTATATATTTTTATTTTTATTTTATGTAAATATTGCATAAAATTAAATTTGATAAATTTCATTTAATTCACATCATTTGAAAAGAGTTTTCAAGGGAAATTTTAAATTTAAAGGAGTTTATATTTAAAATAATTTAATTGAAAGAATTTCAATTAAATTAAAAAGCCAAAATGAATTTATATAATTTGATTATTTATTTATTGCAATTGGGCATGTAGGATGATAATGAATTTTGGAAAACCCAATATGATTGAATCTTAGGCATGTGAATTCTATTATATATATTTTTTTGTAATCTTGCCTTGGTATGCCAAAAATAATTAATATAATTAAAAGAAACATAAGATTATGGAAGCCTGTAATATTCTCAAGGCTCCTAGTGAGAGCTTGAAGACCAATGATTTTATTTTTGTAGTAAATAGAATTATCCTAAATCCACTTCAATCCTTGTGGCTAGAATTGAATCTATAGATAATCCATGATCATTTGAGTTTATTTACTTACTTTAATGTATATATGTATGAGATATATATATGCAGAAAATAAATGCATGTGAAAAGTGAGATCTAATAATTAAATATAAAATCTTCCAATTAATATTAAGTTGACATATGATATAATTTATGAAATTATATCATGGCTCTCCACTATGCAAAATTATAAAAAAAAAATTTATTATTATATTATTGGCTATGAAAATATAGAGATAATATAAATTCATAAGAGATATTTTAATAATTTTGTTAAATATGAGATATTGTATATATGTGTGTGTGTGTTTATTAATTCTTAGGAAAAACATATGAACTTGAGATAATTAGTGAAACATATAAACATTTATTGAATACTGGGTCGAACTTAACTACATAAAATTGGTCAAGAATGACATATGAACCTAAGATCCAAAGTACTAGGAGCTAAGAGAATTAGATTGGATGATGCATGAGATGCATAGAATAAGAGTTATTTATTAAAATTTTAACATACCAAGATTAGCATATAAACTTAAGGTATGTTGAAATTTTAGGATCCAATCACTCATTAGAAATCTTACCCAACAATGATTTATGTCACTCATTTTGGAAGTATAGTGATGCCAAATTAGTGAGAGTATCAATTTGATTTAAGGATCAAAATCATATTGGAAGTTGCACATAATATGTAACTAATTAATTATGTTATTTCAGTAGTTAATATGATAACACACAAAACAAGTAACCTAATCGGAGGCATACTAGATGTCAACAAGCTCATTAGGCACTGTGAGTTTAGAACTCCAGAGGCAACATGATAAAATACAACGAGCTATCAATATAATTCTACATCTAAAGGAATTATATGGTGAGAGGAGCATGGCCATTAGATATGAGATATCTAAAAAATTGTTTAGGTCCAGAATGCTTGAGGGTACTGATGTTGGAGCTCGTGTTCTCAAAATGATTGAATACATTGAGGAACTTGAGAATTTAGACTTCAACATGGACGCTAATTTGTAGACGAATTTAATCCTTTAGCCACTTCCATAATCTTTTTTACAGTTCATTGTGAATTTTCACATGAATAAGATAGAATGTTCTCTGCCTGAGCTTCTTAATATGCTGACCACAACAGATGAAGCAATAAAGGGTAAGGGAAAAGAGATTGTTCTTGTCCATAGTTCAACTTCTTGTTCCTTTAAAAAGGGAAAGGGAAAGAAGAATAAGGGCACTCATTCTTCTCTAAAACCTTTAAAGGGAGTATCCAAAGACAAGGGTAAGGCTAAAGCAGCTGCTAAAGGAAAATGTTTCTTTTGCAATAAGAATGGTCATTGGAAGAGGAATTATGTAGAGTATCTTTAATCCTTGAAGGTTAAGGGTAAGGAAAAGTATGTGCCTTCAGAAGGTATACATATTTATTGCTTTACAAATTCTTCTAATTACTAATTATATTATTGGATATTACATTTAGGTACTTCATCTCATATATGTGTATATGTATAGGATCTGGAAAGCAGCAGAATCCTTGAGAAGCATGAAATGGTCTTGAAGGTTAGGAATGGGGCAACAATTGCTGCCAAGGCCATTGGTTCTACAATACTTAACTTATCGTCTTTTCATTCTTTAGTTTTAAATAATTGCCTTGTAATTCTCAATGCTTATCAAAACATTATTTTCATTTCTAGTTTGACTAGAGACAATTGTGTTTTTACATTTAAGGATAATGTTTGCAATATTCATTTTGGAAATGAATGTATTGGTATTGGTATTGGTTTATTACGAGATTACTTATTTCATTTGCAATTGAATAATAATATGCATGTTGAACAAAAGTTTAGTTGTGAATACTATTTATAAATCTGAATCTAATCTAAAGTATTTATGGTATTTAAGATTAGGGCATATTGCACAATATAGGTTGAATAAGTTAATAACTTTGGGCATGTTGAACTAATGGGATTCAAGCCCAATTCCAACTTTGTGAATCTTGTCTTGAGGGCAAAATGATCATAATTCCTTTTGTAGGACAAAGAGAAAGGGCCAAATATATTTTTGATCTTATACATAGTGATATATGTAGGCCTTTTAGTACAGTGGCTAGAGGAGGATTTTTCTACTTCATAACCTTTACTTATGATTATTCACGATATGGTTATATATACCTAATGAAGAATAAGCATGAATCTTTTGAAAAATTCAAAAAATTTAAGGCAAAAGTAGAAAAGCAAACGGGGCAAAGTATTAAGACTCTTAGATCATATCGAGGAGGAGAATACTTAAGTATTGAGTTTAGTGAATTCCTTAAGGAACAATGAATAATTTCACAACTTACATCTCCAGGAACACCACAATTAAATGGTGCTTTTAAAAGAAGAAACTGCATTTTGTTAGACATGGTACGGTCTATGATGAGCTACACTAATCTCCCTATTTCTTTTTGGGTTTATACTTTGGAAACAACTTGTTACACTCTTAACAGACTTCATTATAAAGCTGTTCCTACTACTCTATATGAGATATGGATTGGTAGGGCTCCAAGTCTTAAGTATGTTAATATTTAGGGTTATTGGGCTTATATTAAGAAGTTTAAAATAGACAAATTAGAAGAAAAATATGTTAAAAGAAGGTTTATTAGATATCTAAAGGACACTTTTAGATATTACTTTTATCTTTCTGATAAATAAAGAGTTGTAATCAGTAAATATGTTATCTTTTTTGAAAAAGAGTTTATTCAAGATGGAGGCATAAAGAGAAAAGTAGAACTTGACGAAATATCAAGTGACCAACAAATTGAACAAATTGAGACACACTTGCCCAATGGTGTTCAAATGTCTATTGATCATGTCATCACACAAGAACCACGTAGGTCTAGTAAAGTATCTCGAGCACTACATAAATTAGATCTTCTGTATGGGAATGTGCAAGAGTTGTTTATTCATGCAAAAAATTGTCATTTAGATGACCCTACTACTTATGAAGAGGCTATGTTAGATATAAACTCTTTAAAATGGCCTCAATGTATTTGAACCAAGTTTGAGAACTTGTAGATCTACCTGAAGGTATTATACCTATTGGGAATAAATGGATATACAAGAGAAAAATTGGTTCAAATGGAAAGGTTGAAACCTTCAAAGCTAGGCTAGTGGCGAAAGGGTATCGCCAAAGGCAAGAAATTGATTATGAGGAAACTTTCTTGCATGTAACCATATTGAAATCCATTAGAATTTTATTGGCTACTGCTATACACTATGATTATGAGGTCTAGCAAATGGATGTCAAGACTGCTTTCTTTAATGGATATATTGAGAAAGATATATATATATATGTTTCGAATCAAAGGGTGGGTCCCATATGGTGTGCAAGTTTAAGAGATTCATTTATGGTTTTAAACAAGTCTCGAGGAGTTGGAATCATCGTTTTAATGAAGCAATAAAATCATTTGACTTTATCAAGAACGAATATGAGTTTTGTGTTTACAAAAAGAGTAGTGGGAGTGCAATCACTTTTCTACTCTTGTTTGTAGATGATATTTTAACATCAGTATGTTAACATCAGTCAAAATTTGGTTGTCTGGTACTTTCTTCATGAAAGATTTGGGAGAAACAACTTATATTCTTGGAATTCACATCTATAAAGATAGAATAAAAAAGACTATAGATTTATCCCAAGGTCTATACTTAGAGAAGGTGTTGAAAAGATTCAACATGCTTGACTCTAAAAAGGGACTATTACCAGTTAGGTATGAAATTCATCTTTTAAAAGGAATGTCTCCAAAGACTTCCGAATAAAGAAAAAAAATGGCTAAACTTCCACATGCTTCAGCTATTAGAAGTCTAATCTATGCATTGTTGTGTACAAGGCCAGATATTGCCTATGATGTTAGTTTGAATATCAGATATCAGTCTAATCCTAGAGAAGAATATTGGACAATAGTTAAAAATATCATTAAGTACTAGAAAAGGGCTAAGGATTTAATTTTGATTTATAGAGAGGGTAACTTGCAATTCGAAGGCTTTACATACCTTGATTTCCAATTGGATATGGATGATAGAAAGTCTATCTTAGACCATGTATTTATTTGTAATAGAGAAGCTGTGAGCTGGAAGAGTTCAAAGCAAGAAACTACAGCTGACTCCATTACAGAAGCTGAATATATTGCAGCATCGGATGCAACTAAAGAAGCTATTTGGATTAAAAAGTTTGTTTCATAGCTAGAAATGGTTCTAACCATTTTGTCAGGAGTACCTTTATACTGTGATAACAATGGAGCTATAGCTCAAGCTAAGGAACCAAGATCTCACAAGGAATCCAAGCATATAAAACAATAATATCATATTAATATATAGATTATTGGGAGAGGAGATGTCTTTGTGTAGAAAATAGCATCAACTGAAAATGCAGCTAATCCATTTACAAAACACATGAATCAGCAGCAACTAGATTGCCATCTCTAGATGGAACTTAGATATTATAAAGATTGGCTTTAGTGGAAATTATTAGTGATGTATCAATAATACTTTGGAACATATCCTTTTATGCAATATTTTTATTTAATGTCAAGTTTAAATTCAATTAATTCTTAATATTGTATTTTAATTGATAAGTCCGTTAATACTAGATGATGTATTCATTCTCAATGGTTGAGAATGAGTGGCGAATGTCTTGGTACTAGTATTATAAAGGTTTCCAGTTGTAGGATTTCTGATTGGGCATTACTAATCTAGAAAACTAGCTCATTATTTGTTATCCATGATTAATATAAGATATTAATGATGATGAAATGATGAGTCTCATGCCATTCAGTTTCTGATATTGAAACAAATAATAAGGAATACTTGTGTGATAAAGTATTCTGAACAGTGACGCATGTGATAATGAATTACATGGAGTTTACTTCTTGTTAATAATTTATTATCAGATTTAGATAGTATGTGTAATCTTTAGACTTGAGATGATATAATTATCTTATATATGAGTATTTAGTTTTTGTAAATGCTTTAATCATTAGTTCTAATCATGAACTAATGCTGGCATTTAACAGTTTTAATTAGTCATACATGAAATTATTTGTTCAGTTAATAAGGAATTCATTACTTTGAAGTAAACAAAGAAGATATTCTATGCAGTCACAAGTACACTTGACAGTAAAGTTCCTGGCCAGGACAAAATGATTATTAAATTATATCTAATTTCTCATTAGTAGTAAGTAATTGATATGATTAGTGCATTGGTTTAAGTTTTAAGAGTTTGACATAACCATGACTCTGACTTAATTGAATTATAGGATAATGGAATGATTTAACTATATGGTAATCTAATTCATAACATGTTCATCATGAAATAAATTTTATCACTATCTGGGCAGTTATGGTATATTGCTAGGTATCATTTATGACTTATGACAACTCTAATCGTATTATGGTAATACCACTTATTAGTAATGATAAAGTGTTGTAATGTTTCTCATAGCCAGCTCAGTAATGAACCTAGAAAGTCACACACAATAAGAGAAATAAGAGTAGCTTATAAACTGGACTTGCACAACCTGCAATATGCTAGCACACTTGAAATCTAAACACTTACATATCTTATGTGATTTAGGTCCAATTATAAGAATTATAGTTAAGAGAATCTATAACCGAAACATATTTTGGAGTTTATCTTTTGTATCTAATTCTAATAGAAAGTAAAATTGATTCTATGGGTACTAAAGAAATTTTTCCATAAAATTTTCTCACCAATGCTTGTATATATAAAGTTGTTACTATTCTTACAATGATTGAGATAATGTTTGTAAATCCTAATACTTAGGGCTGATCATGGATATCAATAATCAGTTCATCCACCCAATCCAATCCGATCTATATTCAAAAAACTAGTATTCAAATGGTATTGATTTAAATTGGGTTGAATAATTATGTGTTAACATTTTTTTGTGGTTTGGTTTGATTAAATTTACCAAATTATTCACCAAACCATTTAAAATCATAATGTTACTTTATTTGCTTTATATAGACTATTAGATCATTTTGTTTTACTTACTTTTGGAATATAATTCAACTAGTTTTACAGCTTACTTTTATTATTATTATTATTATTATTATTATTATTATTATGGTTTCCAGATTAAACATTTAAATATATTTCTACAAGAATTATTGATATTAAAATAATAATTTGATCAAAAGTTTTGAAATTAAAAATAATATTTAATGGGTACCCATTTAAACTCATACAGAAATTAAAAAAATAACTTAATTTTTTTTTACTTTTTTTATTCAAAATTTTTATTAAATTTGTTATAAATTTTTAGAAAAATTACTTTAGCCATTTTTAATATGTTTACATAAAAATTTTCAATATTATTTTTTCTAAAATTTTTCTTATTAAAAATAAATTATATGATTTATAGTTAATATATATTTATTACCATTTTTACTAGAAAAAATTATTATTTTTACTGTTAAAAAATTAATTTTTAAAGTTTTCAATAATTTTTTTAAAAAATAATTACACATTTAAATTATTACATATGCATATATGGGGCAACATTTGATACATATGAATCAAAATCAAATAAGTCAAGAGAATTGAAAATTGAGCGTATTGTGATTGAAATAGTACAAATACAATCAGAGTCTAATTACGGACTCAAAGAAAGTAAATAATTAATATATGGACTTGTAACACTAAATTATCAAATGAGACTAATAAAAGAGGAAAAATTGCAAAAATATAATTTTTGGTCCAGTGAATAAGTTGTAAGCCGAGCAAGCCGAGCACACCAAGACGTAGAATATTGTAAGACAAGTTTGTGAATAAAATTTTACAACATAATTTCTCTGTTTAGAATTCCAAATCGACAAAATAAAATTCAGATATCAGATAAATTTAAAATTGATAGAAAAAATATATATAAAAATTGGTGTTGGAGTTCAATTATAAGAAATAAAATCTTTAAAATAAATTGTTGGATTAACAATGACAAAACTAATCTAAATTAGTATCCAATCCAATTATATTTAGTCTTTTTATATTGTATTATTTTCCACCATTAATTTATTCACTAATTATAAAGTGGGTTGGATTGCATTCGCGACAAAAATTTAACACCTGTGAACACTTCTACTAATAGTAATGAAAAGTACATTTTAGGGCCCACCTGTTCAGAAATAATTCATTTATATCACTAGCTTAAACGGCAGTGTACATTTTTTTATTCACTTTCTTCTTCTAGGTTCTCATTACGGTAAAAAATATTCTCTAAAAACTATATTATTTAATTAACTTCAATTTTTAGACTACAGGTTTAATTTCATCTACACTATCTTAATTTTATTTTTATTGTAATAAAATTATATAATTATTTTTTGCTCTAAAAAAATTATTTAATTATATTTTTGTTTCACTAAAATTATTTCTAATCAGTTTTTGATGACACGTCAACTGTCATGATATATTTATGGTAATATATTAACTGTTATATCAGATTTTTGGTAACATATCAGTTATCATATCAGTTTTCCGATTATCCATATCTAAAAATCGGTTAAAAGTGACTTTGGTGGAAAAAAATAATTAAATGACTTTTTTTTTTGGATAAAAAAAGTTATATAATTTTATTGTAATGAAATTAACCCATATTACTAAACTAAGTACATTTTAGTGTTATGTAAGATAATTAATGTTAGAAGTTACTTTTATATATTCTATTCCAAATTATAATGTTTATCTAATTACTTTATCAAAGTTCCTACAGTTAATAGATCACAGTACTAATAATGGAAAGTTTGACTATTTGCCAAAAAAAAAGGCTATCTTATTATGACACATAATTAAGCTAAATACATAGACCTGTCCTTGGGAGAACAAGAACAAGAAAAACGATAGTCAGATTCAGCCATATAACGGCTAAAAAAAAAAGGAGTGAAAGTCAAAGAAGAAAAACTCGCAGATTAGAAGATTTACAGGAAACGCATGCAGAGGGAAATGTCGTCAAATTGAAGGGTTTGTTTTTGTGGAGATGAAAAACCCATTGATGAAGAAGTGGGTATGCTCAAGCACAAGTGGGTGGAATCTTAGCAACTCCTTGGCGTTGCAGCTCCCCTAATACGCCATCTAAAGATGGTGGCTTTAGCCCAAGTGGAAGTGGCAGCCATGGCTTTGCTAAAACATCTCCAATAGCTGCATCTATGCTTTCCTTTGACTGTTTTCATGAATAAAACGTACAAAAGAGTTACCTAATCAATTTATGAAATCATTCATGAACTATATATGTATTGATTATCTAAAAAAGTTATGTGGTTATTAAATTAATTTTGATACATGATAGATTATCACGAGTTAGTTGGTAAATAATTCTATTTATAATTACAAATAAGTGAAAAAATATATAATATATTTCTAATTGCTTTATATATTATTTAATATGTTAAGTATCAATAATATTAAATTTATTTATAAATATACATATATATTTTTAAAATTTTTATTTATAATTAATTAAATTTTATTATCTTAATTATAGTATATAATTATATGAAATAATTATTTTATTTACTTATACTTCGTATAAAAATATAGAAAATTCGAATAATATAAATTATATCTTTATTAGTAATTTTACATTCTACCAGCAGCAGTTCAATTAGTTTTACCGAATACTAAAATTAATCAACTATCAATTAGCTTACCAGTTATCAGCTAATAGCATCTAAAAATTTTTCTAATTACTCATTGCTGGTATGCAAATGCAACGTGCAGTGAAACAAAAACGTATGAAAATAATGTCTTATTTTGAAAATGTTGAACCCTCCAATTAATGAAAATAAGTGCAAAAAGACTTACAGGATGAAAGTCAAAGAGAGGAGGCTGAGGGGCTGATTGTCGAGTCTGGACACCAGGGTCTACTTTGTACATGGCATGGGGTGGGATACCGGGGACAGGAGGTGCAGCATATCTCTACAAAAGAGAAAAAATATTATAGAAATTCAGAAATATAAATCAATAATGTTCATATGATATTATATTTATATTCATTCATCTATGCAGTAAATAATATATAGTTGTTTACATGTGACAAAGTACTATTGGCTCAGTGGATGATCAAAAGCCCAAAGGCCACAAAGAGATTCCAAATATAACAGTGTCACGTATAAGGATCCAAAACTGAAGAAAGAAACACCTTTAAAGAGTCCAAAAGAGTAAGGAAATGATTATTTACCGTGGGTGGCAGTGGCTGTGCAAAGCAAGGCGTCCCCAGGTTTAATCCATTTGGAACCTACACACACGCATAGAATTTGCTTAATTTGTGTTTTCTTTTCCATTTAATAGATAATGGATAGAGAAGGTTAATTATGAGCTTACCCGTTGCTGCTGCTGCTGGTGCCAATATGAAGGGTCTGGCGGTGGTGGAGGCCATGTTGGTGGAGGTGGCGCCTGCGGTGAATGACCTAAATGTTTAGGCCACATGTGGATTAAGGGTTGTTCCATGGGAGGATGACCCCATACATGTAAGGGTCTAAAGTGGTGGTGGTGATGCATGGGTGTGATGGGTGGGAACCCCATTGTGGGTGCATGCCAAGGTGTCATGTTTCTCTTCCCACCACCGCCAGCTCCACCTCCAGCCGATCCATACATTTGCCTTCTATGGCTCCATGTTGCTGCCTCCGCTTCACGAGCTAGCAAATGCTTCCTGTGAGATCTATATTTCTGTATACAAATATCAAATATAATTTTGATAAAATATCAAGATTTCACTGGCCTATTACACCCAAAAAAAAAAAAAAATCATAAGCGGAATCTTGATAATCGTTTTTCTTGTCAAGAACTACAAAATTCTTAGAGTTTGATCTCAAGGTTAAAAGCTACTATATATATATTTGTCAAAGATTCAAAGGAAACTAATAAAAGACCTACAATTAGTTAGCAAGTAAAAACTCGATCTACCAATTAACTCAAGCAAGTTTTGTGTGCATGCTCAGATTTTAGTAATTTAATTAAGCTCTTGCTCACCTATTTTAGTATATACTTGCCTTTGTGAAGCTCAGATTATTGCTTATATACTAACAGAAAATTTTTAATTTATATGATTATCAAGCATTAAAAATGTATTATCTTTAATATATGTTTGTACACTAATTTCATGGAAATTACAAGAAACAAGAAGACACCAATATATGCTGTCCTTGAAGATTGCTTCTATTAGAAGGAAAATGCCTATGAAGAAGGCCAAAAACAATTGCTGGGGAATGAAAATTACAGTGCAAAATCATGAGCTAAAGAAATGAAAAAAGAAAGGGATATAAAGGGGAAGAAGTGTGTACTTGGAGATGACTGGCAATATTATGGCGAGTGAGACAGTCGATACCCATAAGCTCTAAAATTCTTGAAGGCACTGCCTTATCCACCCCTAGCTGCTCCACTGCTTGCACAAACCTCCGGTGCAGCTCTGGCGTCCAATCCACCTTCACACAATTCAAAATCGATTATTATTCACTTTCCCACTAAAATCCAACTCTATCAGTACTAGTACAATTAACCAATGGAATTTTTTTTTCTAAAATCGTGAAGAAGAAATTGAAAAAAAAAAAAAAAAAATTGGCCGATTGATATTACTTTCTCATTGATATAAGGTTCACAAACTTCCATGATTCTCGTGAACTCTGACCCCCAAGAACCAAGATGACCTTATAAATTATCTTATTAGTTCATCAAATTTAAGCTAATTGAAGTTATAGTTTGAGTTTTTATTTAACATACCTTTACTTTTCTCTTGCCTTGATTATTCTTGGCTTGTGTTGTTGATTTTCTTCCCTTATTACTACTGTCTTTAGAAACTGGATTTACTACTATAGATTCATCTCTCTTGCTTGCAACCTCCTCTCCTCTTGCACTCAAACTCGAATCCAATCCTGACACAGAACCCGAAATCTTATCTTCTTCGTCTTTTCTTGGATTATCCTGTTCCACTTTCTCATTTGAAATCGACGTGTTCATCTCTGATTCCTCCCCACCGCTGAGGGAGAAGTCAGCAAGAATTTCAGGGTCCATCTCCAAATCCGGTAATACACCCCCATCATTGATGCCCATAAAAAGGTCGTCGAAATTAATACTTTCCAACAAATCAGGGAATTCTTCATTGCCGCCACTACCAAAACTCTCCGTCTGTTCTTGCCTCTCATCTGCTATGATGGTGGTGGTGGCGTTTGCTAAGGGTGATACAGCTAGCATCAATCCACACACAATGCTACAAAACTTAAAACTATATATATATAGCTAGATATACCATATATGGTGCAATTACGCTATAGATTGCGTGTAATATAATGGAAGTAGGTAAAAAATTAAAAAGGGTATAAGTAAAGAGATGAGCTCTTTCTTTTTTTTGGATATTTTTTCCTTCCCTTTTATTTTCCGGCGAATCGTAGGGAAGAAGGAGGAGGCGACAATGAGAGTATATAATGTATTAATGAGGTTTTTGTTGGTTTTCTTTAGAAGTGTAAGTGGAACGTTGAGAGGTTGGATCTCTACCACAACTTGGTTGAGATCTCTGAAATTTGTTAATTTGTTTTTATATTTTTGTTTTATATATATATATATATATATATATGTTTGTGTGTGTGGGGATGACTTTTTTTTTTTTTTTTTTTTGGAGATATGAAAATCTCGAAAAGGGTTTGTCAATTTTATTTAATTTACTAATGTATACATGCATATAGAAAGATAATATATAAATATATCTATCTTGAGTCAATTAATTATAAAATTAAATTTTTTTTAATAATTTGGACAATTCTATTTTAAATTTATTTTTTTAATACACAAAAAATTGAAAATTTTACATTTCAAGACTAGTATAATTAAACTAAATTTTTTTTTTTTTGATATTATAAGTGATGCATATCTATTTGTACAGTGGAAAATAAAGTGATGGAATCATGTGAGTGAAGCAAATGGACCTTTTTTTTTCTTTTTTTCTCAAATGACAGATAATGTCATTCTCTTTTTGTCATAATTAATTATTTATTTGATTTGAAAAGTCATGCATCTGTGGTTCAAATGGCTGCAGTTGTTATTTGGATTATTACAGGAAAGGTGAGACATGTTTCATATTTAACACCTATATTGAAAAAACCGGTCCGATCCGTAAAAATAGAAAGTCGGGTCCTAAGTCAAATGATTTTTACCTCTTAATAGGAAGAGAAATAGCCGGTGGAAAAACCTGCAATCCGGCTGAAAAAATCAGAAACCGAACCGGATAGATAAATTTTTTGGGTTTTTTAATTTTATGTAAAAAAATTTTAATTATTAAATCTAGTCTAATTTAGCCAATTCAACCAGTTGAACAAAAAAATTGACTCCAAAACTAGATGGATAAACCATAAATTAGTCAAATTGGTCAAAGTAAATATTTTTTAAAACTTAACACACCCTATTTATAAGATGTTATGTTATATTTTTTTTTGTATGTGGAATTATTTACTCATTTTTATATTTTTTTATTTCTTTTTTATATTACTTTTCTTTTACAATTTGAGATTCTTTACCGATTATATTTTCAAGTTATAGATTATTTTTACATTTAATAATTAATTAAATATTTAGTTATACAAATATTAAATATGATTTTTTTTAAAATAAAAAAAATATGAGACATGTTATATTAATATTGTATACTAAGAATGACATTTAACAACTTATATTCTATTTTTATGAAACATATTATGTTTTATTATATATGAGACATATTATATTTTATAAAAATACTATACAGATCGGTTCAACTACAGTTCGACTTTAAACCGCTGATTTTCCTAGTTCATTGACTGAACCTATTTTTACAACCTTAGTTTAATACTGTTGCTAACGATTCCAGACTTTTTTTTTTTTTTTATCTTTGAAGATGACAAAAGTGTGTATGTATATACGAAAATTTAATAAGATAATTTAACAATTTTTATAATATTGAGCATATATATATATATATATATCTTATTAGATAGATTCAATCTATTATATTATTTATAGATTAATTTAATTATATAATAATATATATGTATTTAATTGTTTTATTTATATTGACTGATGTGAATAAATATGTATACATATTATTTTGTAATTGAATTAGTCTATAGATGATATGATAAACTGAGTCTATTTAAGAATTTTTTTTAATCTATAGATAATAATTTATTATCTTAATAAAAATTATAATTAATTTTATATTTGTAAACAGTGGCTGAGTCATGCTTTTAAGTTATGAGAGGCAAAGAATTAAAAGTCTAAATAAAAGAGAAATGAATTAAAAATTTAAATCAATAGTATAAAAATAAAATAAATATTTAAAATACTATTAAATATATTTTAAAAAATTAAGGGCCTTCCACATTCTAAATTAAATTGGTCAAAGAATTTCAACATGCTAAAAGTTCAGTTAGGTCGACCAACTCTTGAGATGCCATGTGACCTTCTCTGCCTCAGTCGGCTTGACCTTTTTATTGCTGCGGATCAGTTGGTCAGTTTCCTCCGATGAACGTAGGGTCTTGTTTGGATTGTCATGGGAGCTCATAGTACTCAGGAGAGAAAACTTTGCCAATGACATTGACTACTTCATGGGTATGTGTCAATTGAGCTAGCTTCAATTGGTATTGAAACTGGTAGTTTTATCAGGCAAATTGAGCTTTCAATTCGGTTTAGTCTTCTTATTTCTGAAGCAAATTAATTTTAAAAATTCAATAGACAAAAAACACTTCATTTAGAAGAAAAACAATATTAGCCACATTTAATAGATATTCTTCTTCAGGTTCAATTGGTTCGCTATCATTCTCTCAAGATTTTTGTCAAAATCAGGCTATATATATACCCACAACATCAAAATTCTTAATATATTTGGCAAAAACAAGTTGAGTTTGATTCAGTTTTTAGACCTACCCATTAGGTAAAAAATTATCATTTTTTAAAATAGTAATTAATTAACTTGATTTTTGAACTAACACTATATATAAATGATTGATGCAATATATGAACTTCCTAGAAATTAATAAAAACAGTTCCCTTTCTTATCTGATATAATCTGGATTAATCGGACTGATTTCGGATATTAACCAAACAATTAAGTTTGGGAAAGATTGGTTAGCATTTAGAGAATGAAGAAAACAATATTTGAAATTGAAATGGTCAGAAAATGAAAAGGACAGAGAAATGGTCCTGAAGATAGAAAGGACATAAATGGGTCCTCTCAAAATAGCAATAATTGTTGTTGATGGTGATTATGTTGTAATTAGGAATCTAAGTTTCACTATCAATTTTGCAAAATGGTCCCCACCTTCCCCATCTTTTCCCATTCTCCCCCTAAACAATCCAAATCTTTAATTTACCCGCTGATTAAGGGCCCCCTTCCTCAATATCACCTTTCATTGTGTCCTTGTTCACCCTTTATATGATTAAGAGAAATTTGTTTATTTATGCCAGATTGATGTATTTATTTATAAATCAAATTAGTAATATATTTATTTTTATATTAAATTATTAATATATTTATTTACAAAGTAATTAAAATAATAAAAATAAACTCCTCATAATTAAAAATATGTGTTCTTCAATTTTTTGATATGATTCAATAAAAAGCAAATACTGTAAACCTATAAGATTTAGCTTAATAATACTAGTTTGGTGAATAAGACTGTGAAATCTCATGTTTGAATCTCCAAATAGATTTTTTATAAAAAATAAATAAATATAGAAGAGGAATATAACAACATTTAATGATGTTGATAAGTTATAATAATTGAATTGGTAAATAATGCCAATTTTAATTAATTATATACTGGTTAGAAATAGTGGAAATATTCCATTAGCTTGCCATTGATGAATTAGGGCCGGCTGACAAAATCAAAATTATTAATTGGATAAAATCTTAATTTATCTTTGAATTTTTTTCAGTGATTACTTATTTAGTTTGCTTTAAAATTAATCTTTGAGTTTAATGATTGCAAATTTTAAATCTTGTCATCCAGTTATCTCATTCTATTCTAAGAAATTTTTTTTTTTTTTTGGTAATTGTAAGACTTAATGCATAAATTAACTGCGAAATTACAAGGAAAATTTATCAAAATAATTTGAGAAAATAGAAGGTTTTTAATAATGAAGTAGTATAAATTAATCATAAAAATTAATATTTACTTTAGTTTATAGTTTTAGAACAAATTAATTATTGCTTAACTGTTCAAAAGGCAAGTTGACAATTCATATATTATTAATCTCATGCTAGGAATATTAAAAAAAAAAAAAAATCTCATGCAAGGAATATAATTAGATAGAGTATAATATTTTGAAGATTTGTGTCAAAATGGAACAGGTGAAGATACAAATATAGTGGCACAGCCAGGTTATAAGTCAGGTGTACTAATTTTTTTTAGGTTAATAAATATTAAAAATAATATAAATTTATATATTGGTTACGAATATGGATTAAATGTATTGATTGGATTAAATATGTCCAATTACAATTATACTAGCGCGTTTACTATTTAATCAAATTATTTAATCCAAACAGCAATTTGATCCTCATCAACAGTAGTTATTCGATTTATATCAATTTATATAAGTATCAATTAGGTTCGGAGAATAGTTTCGTGCTATCAAAGTTATATTTATTTCAAAAATAAAAATTTATATAATTTAAATAAAATTTTTTTAGAATTAGATATAATTATAAAATTTAGACAAATTTTTGTTTTCCTATTTATTTATTTTTAAATAAATTCTATAGAAATTGAATATTCAATCCATAACTTCACATTTTTATTATAACTATTTTATAGAAGGTCTTTGAAATTATAATTGAGTATCTACGAAGTAGTTAAAATTATTTTTAAAATAGTTGACTATTTTTTTTTCAAAAAATATTTTTTTCTAACAGCAATCCATAAATGGTAAAACACCTAACTTTTGCCCAATTGTACTATTTTGTCTTTCTTTCCCCAATTGTGGCATTTGTCTTTCTTTCATGGAACATGTGGTGGAAAGTTTTTTGTTTGAATGTGAGACTTACGTGTCCGTGCACTGAGCGCATATAAATACGTATGTATATACAAAATATATACACAATTACTTTTATATCATTAATATTAATATTATTTTTTATGAAACGGACAAATTTTTACAAAAATTACAAAAAAGTATCAAATATTGCACACTAACATAATCAAAGTTTTTTTTTTTTCAAATTAAAATGTTATACATTGGAGAGAAATATTTTCATTTGTTAAGAAATCACTTATTAATTGATGTAATTAATGTTTAAAAGAGGAATGCAACTTTTGTCAGCTTTATAGTTTTTAACTATAAATTTCTTTCAATAAAAAAAAATACCTATATCAATTTTTTATTTATTTAATAATCTCCCTTAAAATTATATTTTAATTTTTAAAATAAAAAAATGATATTCAGCATGAATTAATATCAATGTAAATTCTTTTGTATATACACATCACACAATTTGGTTTCAAATAGGAGAGTAATCAAGTCCAGTACATAGAATGTCAAACTAGAGCTCGATTCAATTAAAATATTCAAAGTTTGAACTCGATCAAATTTTTTTTTAATGATTCGAAACTCGATTAAAAAAATTTGATTTAGCTAAAAAATTTAATAAATAATATACTCGGCTCAAAATATATATTCGATTAAGTTCAATTCAATTAGAACTAAAAAAGAAGATGCAGGGTTTTTAGGCTACTTAAATAGGGAAGGTATAAATATAATTTAATAAATAATAAAAAGAAAAAATTACTATTTATATATTGTAATTTGATATAATGCACTAGTACTCTTCTGAGGTTAGAAAAATATACAATTTGTCCCATATAGTTTAATATAATACACTAATATCTCCTGATATTTGAAAAATAATATAATACATTGGTAAAAAAGAATATTTTCTTTTGCTCATGACGGGTATTAGTCCAGTAAATCAAACTTAAAGAGGATATTAGTGCAATATATCAAAATTTCAGAGAATAAATAGTATAATTTTCAAATTTAAAGGGATACTAGTATATTATGTCAAATTACATGGAAGAAATAATATTATTTTCAAATCTTAAGGGGTGCTAATATATTATATCAAACTATAGGAGGTAAGTAATAATTTTTCCAATTAAAAATAATCGAGCTCGATTAAACTTGCAAGCCTTATAAGTCGAGTATTGTGATACTCGAACTCGACTAGATTAATTACTTAAGCTACTTGAACTTGAATCCACTTGATTAACTCCGAGTCAAATATGAGTAATTTGCGAGTCGAACTTGAGTATTTCATGAGTAATTTGACTCGTTTACACCTCTAATTTCAAATAAAACGAAGCGAAGAAAGAAGAAGAAATGACACCAAATCCCTCTTTTTTTAAAGAATTTTTCCCCAAATGCGACGTGCTTTTGGAAGATTGTCGCAATTAGTATACCAAATGCCATTGGTTTCTAGAAGCCTGTCTCATTTGGTCTGACTTTTTGTTGCTATCAACAGCGGCAGCAAAAAATTAATCATAATTTGCTACTTTTTTATTTGTGGCACCCTTATAACTGTATCAAAAGGTTCAAAATAACAGTCACAAAATACCATTTTCTGTATTAGTGAATATTTGTGTTTGTTTCTTTCTATAAAAATCTCTTTCACGTTTTTTTTTTACAATTCTCACTTTGGTATTTCCCCAAATCCCCATCAGCATTCTCGATGAGCTTATTGATTGGTAGAAGTTTAATAGATCCATCCTTGTTTTCATTGAGCGAAGAGGATCATGGATACATGTTTGCTCCTATTCCAAGCCTTCTTCCTATCTCTTTGGCAATTGTGAGCTAATCACCTGTAATCATTTTCACATTAACACCAAGATCTAGACCTCTTCTAATGGTTTCAGCACTGTAATAGTGAGACAGATCAAATAGAAGGAGAAGACCAACAAATTGTCGTTCTTTCTGTACATGATAAGATCAACTCAATTATTAGATAAAAATTGGTGGCTTTAGCTTTCTTTGGTAAAAAGATTCAAAATTTGCAGAAAGATAATAAATTCACTTGCCTCATAACTAAGTTGTAGAGCAGTATACCATTTAGAATAGCCCATTCTCTTCAAAAACTAGTCTTGACCGAGCTCCAAAAGAAAAATCTTCATCTCGGCTTCATGTGGTTTAGCTTAAAACAATTTTCTTCTTAAGAGCTTTTCCTCTAAGCGTAATATTGATGTTGAAAAAATGAGAATGTGAAGAAAAAATGAAGAAAAGAAAAGAGTTACTCTCGGTTTGCAAAGAAAATGGTGGACAACAAACTTGTGATAGGAATAGGAAGTGGTTAATTTATCAAGTGTAGTATTAAAAAAGGAGGAAATCAGATATGGTTTTTCTTTACTTTTTGACCATTCTTTTACTTAATTTAATAAGAGTTTAAATGCATGTGTGCCATGTGATTACTATGTAAAGCATAATTAGCATTAATTTTAATTATTTAATATTAATTCATCTTCATATAATCTTCACATTAGTATAGAAAAATAGGAACATCCAGTATCACAGTGGGATAAAGTAAAGCATTGTTTTGAGTAGCTTATTAATTATACAATTCAAGCAAAACCTACAATTTAAATTTTTTTTAATACACAAATGACAAAAAAATTCCTTTTAGCCCTTCTCTAATTCCATTTTTTTTTAAACAATTGGTTCCAATTTTATTCTTCACAATTTAGTTTATAGATAAACTTTCTTTAAGTAATATATTATACATATATATACCTTATAATAATAATAAAAAATGATGTCCTTCCAAACATTATTTCTGCAAATCAGTCAACTTTTGTCCCTAAAAGAAACATTAGTGATAACATTCTGATGGCCCAAGAACTAGTAAGGAATTATCACAAGCACTCTGGCAAAGCCAAATGCACTTTGAAAGTGGATCTTCAAAAAGCGTATGACTATGTTTCGTGAGATTTTTTAGAAGAAATGCTAATGGGTATAGGCTTTCCCACTCGTTTCATTTCCTGGATTATGGCTTGTGTTCGTTCCCCTCATTTTTCTATAATGCTCAATGGGGAAGTTCTAGGATATTTTTGAGGGAAGAAAGGGCTGAGACAGGGTGATCCTATGTCACCATCGTTGTTTGTTATTTGTATGGAGTATTTGACCAAAGCACTTAGATACAAAATTGATAGCTCTTTCAAATTTCATCCTAAGTGTGATTCTCTTAAACTGAATCACTTAATATTTGCTGATGATTTGTTGCTTTTCAGCACCAGTGGTGTTTCTTTTGTCTCTCAACTGCATCTGGTTTTGGATATATTTAGGAATACTTTTGGTTTGCATATTAACCCCTTCAAAAAGCTCTGTTTTCTTTTGTGTTGTTTGATGATACTGAAAAACAGAGAATTCTCTCTTTGCTGGGTTTTTCTGAAGGGCATCTTCCAGTCAGGTATTTAGGCCTTCCTTTGATTACTGCTCGCTTGACTAAAGCAGATTGTGCTAGTCTTATTGCTAAAGTAAAAAATAAAATAAGTTGTTGGACCTCTAATTTTCTGAGCTATGCTAGTCAGTTACATCTTATTAACTCAGTTCTTAGAAGTATGCATGTTTATTAGGCTGCTATTTTTTTACCACCAGCTTTTGTTATTGCTGAGATTGATAGGATCTGTAAGAGATGTTTATGGTCTGGTCTTGATGATAGAAAAAATTTGAACTTAGTAGCTTGGGTTGATGTGTGTAAATTGAAAAGTGAATGAGGTTTATGTGTGAAAGATTTAAAGAGCTGGAATTGTGCTAAAATTTGTAAAAATATTTGGGATATTATTAGTGGTAAGCCTTCCATCTAGGCTACTTGGGTCTCAATGAATCACTTGAAAAAATTGAGTTTTTGGGGCATTACCAAAACTTGTGATTCTAGTTAGGCATGACAATGTATGTTGAAAGTTAGACCAATGATAAAGCCTATGATTAGATATATTGTTGGAAAGGACTCAAAATTCTCATTCTGGTTTGATCCTTGGGTTAATGGGGAGTCTTTGGTGGATAAATTTAATTTCATATATCTCATAGACTCTGGTGTATCTAAGAAGGCTACTATTAAGGACTTGTGGTGAAATAGAGGATGGAATCTCCTAGATCCTATTCATGAACCTTGGAAGCTTGGAACTTTGTCAGGGAAACTTTTGCTGACCTTAAAGATTCTAGGGATGCCATTTTGTGGATAGGGTCAAAAAATGGTGTTTTCTCAATTTCTAGTGCTTGGAAAAGTATGAGAAGTCAGCACCCTAGACTAACCTGGACTAAACTGATTTGGAATAGAGGATGTGTTCCTAGACAGAGTTTTATTCTTCAGCTGGTCATCAAACATAAGCTTCGAAACCAGGAACAAGCTGATGCAGTGGAATATTACACCTGTTAATACTTATGTTCTTTGCAATATGAATATGGAAAATATAGATCATCTATTTTTTACTTGCCCTGTTTCAGGATGTGTATGTTGCTTGTAATATTAGCAAGATTGAGTATAGATGCAGCAGAGTTATTAGTTGGTTCAGTAGACGTGCTGTGGGAAAATCTAAATTGGCTAGCTTTCGAAGGGTTGCCTTGGCTATTACTGTTTATTACTTGTGGCAAGTAAGGAATAGAATTATTTTTGCCAATGAAAGGTTCCAAGAGAAGAAAGTTCTGCACTTAATCAGTAGAAATGTGGTTATTGGTTGTACTGACACTACAAATTTTTTGCAGTTAGGTAGGAACTAATTTGTTGTACAGGGTCAGCCTTAGAGTTTTCCTTTTTGTATTCTTTTTGTTTAGCAATACAATTATTTGGTTGATTGACCAAAATAATAATAATAATAATAAAACTGTGTTGTTTGTTTGTTATATGTTGAGTATATATGGGTTATATCTGTTTATACATATAATTAATATATAACTTATATACAACAATGAATTTATCTATGCAAAAAATATTATATATTAGTTATATGTATAGCGAGTGAAGGAATTGTTCCCGATTAGCCCTCAAATAGTGATTCATAGCTCAAATTGTCCAATCTAAGATTTTTTAACCACTTGTGTCCATTTTCAGTCTTAAATTTGAGAAGGGAAGCCGGAAAATAGGAGATGGGTAGAGCAATATGACACTCAATTTTTCTTTTCTCTATCAATTCTCAAATGGTGGTTCTTGAAGCTTAAACTGTCCAGTTCAAGATTTTTCGATATTCTAGTCAATTTCCAGTGTCAAATTGCAAAAGAAAGCAGTGAAATAGGAGAAACAAGAGGATATCCACGCGCAATTTTCTCCTTGCCGATCTCGCAAATCTAATTAAATTTTGGAAAAACTAATATCACTAGAGTGGTGAGGAGGAGAAAAACTAGCTGTGGTTTGAATTTCTCTGATGATCAGAGATTGTTTGGATTGTAGTGTAGAGAAAATGAGAGAAAAATAAAAAAGAAGATCGGAGTTCATGGAAATTATTCTTGGCCAGATGTAGTTTGTGGAAATGAAAGTTTTATAAGATAAAATTTTAAAGCACAATACAAATTTGGAGATTTGCTTCCAAAGCTGAAGAAAGAAAGATTGCATGTGACGGGCGGAGGCTAGTTTAGCTTGATGCTCAAAAATGCCCGCCCAAGCCCGAGATTGGGTTTATTCTTATTCAAATATTTTGGTTAAAAGATTAAGGCTTAAACCATATCCACTTTGTTAATTTTTTTGGGAATCTTACAAAAATACTAAAAAATGGATTACCTTTTTTACGTTTTTATCGGCACTGAAATTTTTTTCAATTTTACTGAAAACAACTTTCTAAAATTACAATACTATCTAAATCTTAAAATTACCCCAAAATATGATTAGATAGTATATTTTCGGTATACCTTGGGCATATCTTAGTCTAATTTTTACCAATAAAAGAACAAAAAAATCAAAACAAGAAGAATTGATCATTAAAGAAGAAGAAAAAGAAGAATAGAAACTAAAATTTAAAATATCACAATTTTCTCATACAAAGACTTTGATATATTTTTCGGAATATTTTGGATATACCTTGAGAATTTTCAAAGAATTCTTTAGAAATACTTTAGGTATATCTTTGAAAATTCTATAGAAATATCTCGAGTATACCTTGGAAATACTTTAAGTATATTTTGCAAACTCCTTGAGAATTTCCTGAAAAGAATTTCATGGGAATTCTTTGGGGATACTTCGGTATATCTTTGAGTATTCTATGATAATACTCAAAGATATACCTTAAAGATATTTTAGGTATATTTTGGTAATTTTTTTAATAAAAAAAAGAAGAAGAATTAATTAATTAATATACTAATTCACCATTATGACTATTAAAAATGTGAAAATGCAAAAATCTTTTTGTTTTTGGATGAAATTCTATTCTATAGTACATAAACAGGCTTACAAGTTAAATTGAACCATTTTTTCCTTCTATGTGCTAGGAAAAAGCAATTGGTGTATTGTACAACTCAATCACTTAACCTTGACTTGCTCAATGAATGACAAAATTTCAACAACTAACCCATTAGAAGTCGATGCTGATTCAAGGTACCAAACTTAATAACCTAAAAAGAAAATATATAGCTATTGAAAAAACAACAGTAGCACAACCAAAAATCCTAAATCGTAATGTTGGCCCAAATCAAAGCTAAAACTCAACTTGAAGGCAGTATGGCGATAAAATTGATAATATGCATCGTCAAAAATTGAATGCATAAATTATTGGCTAAATAATTCTTTTTCTCCTGTTGATTTGGGAATTCAAAATATGATGAGCTCTTAATCTCAAGCTCGACAATGAATGAATTGAAGAATTTTATGATTTGAGAAAGGTTTCGGTAAAATTGAAAAGAGGATATATAAAAATGAAAAAAAAAAAACATGAAATGTACTTTTGTAAATAAAATGATAAATGTGGAGTTTGATAAAATTTCCTCAATTTTTTTAGATTGCATGATTAACCATTTTTTTTTGTCATATTTATTCTAAATATTATTTTTGACCATATTACTACTTCAAACTATTAATAAAAAAGGGGAAATATAAGATGAAGTATTGCTATTTATAATCTATACCAAAAACTGCAAAATTTTATAAAGAAGTTAATAAATTAATTCCTTCATATTTGAACTTTGAACCTCAAACTATGTCTTCAAAGTGGGTGACGGACATGTCAGGAAAGCCCAAATCCATATTCCTTTGCACAATTTTATAAAAGGAAAAAAGACATAGATAGTCCAACTAAAGAGAGATATTACACAAATACAAAAGCATACAACTTATTTATGTAATTAACAACTCAAGATTTCAAAAACCCAAAAGTGGCAACAAGCATGGCTGGTTAAGACACTGTTCCAGGCGAACAAAACAGATGGAAAAAATTGGAAGTTAATGTTTCTCCGGAAAAAATGGTTTCCATAAATCTCATTATTTATAATGGAATCAATTACGAAAACTTATATCATACAAAAACCGAAAACCTAATTGATGTTTTTATCTACCAGCCTCATATACCAGTAGAAGGATTATGCATTTGCAGAAATTTAAACAGCAAAAGACGATGGACAAAATTCAAAATCGGTGCAGATATTGAAAGAAGCCAGTAAAAAACTGATTCTAAGCTATTGCTATGTATCTCCATCTCATAAATGGTAATGCATTACAATTGTGTTTGATCATAACTGACCGATTTCTACAATTTTGTTATTGTATTGCCCAGAAAACGTATATGTGTAATATATGACTATTATATGTTTATTACTGCAGAATATTGATATGTAAAAAAACATATAAGAAATTGTGAAATATTAAAAATAACTGGTACATTTATGTAATTGGCCAAATTAGATTTCTTTAATATAGTGTTATTTATTGATTTTAGTTGACATATGATGTGAAACCATTGCATTGTTTATGGCTTCCAAAACTTTTTAGGTTGTTTACATGTACATGAGAATGTGGTGAAATCATGACACAAAAATGTTTTATATGTCAATTATCTGAATATTATATGTTAAACAAAACTCTGCAATGATAAGAAATAAATAAAAATCATGCAAATGTATCTGTTACAAAATGCAACACAATTCACACAACTTGTAGCATGTATAAATCAGGGTTGCTTTCGGACATGAAAAATACATATATTGAAATATAACAAGTTTGAACTACCTGTATACATGGAACAAAAAAAACAATATAAATTTATACTATTATATACATTTTAAAAATTTAAGAGGGCTAATTAAATGTGGCTCCGCCGCTATATACCAATAAACCCCGATTCATGTGCATTATAGACCAAAGGTCCATTACACATGTGAGAAGTAATGACAATTTTATAAATAAAACAAACTTACACAACTATCAAATACAAACAATTTTGTAAATATTCATTATCCGTTTATAGGTATGTTTATTATTTTATTGAAAAATGTTTATTTGTTATTAAAAATATAGGTTCATTACGAATAAAGTAAAAATTCATTAGTTTATTAATAAAGATACATTTCTTATAAACTATAGGCTTATTATCAGTAAACTATAGCTTATATATTGTAGATTTATTTATTATAAATTTGTAAGTTCATAGCAATAAAATAAATGTTCATTATTTTATTGAAATAGGTTCATTTGGTATGAAATTATAGATTAATTAGAAATAAAGTAAATGTTTATTAGTTTATTAATAAAAGTTTATTAGTCAATGAGTAAAAATTTATTAGTTTATTAGTAAATGTTTATTTTATTTTTTGGTGTATTTAATTTAATACATATTATTTTTTTTTTATCTTTAGGTATAAATCTATTGAATTCTCTTAGAAGAAAATCAAAATACAATAAAGAATTATTTGTTATAAACTTAGGTTCATTAAGAATAAATTAAAGGTTCATTGGTTTACTAATAAATATTCATTTCATTTTTTGTCTTTAATTTAATAGATATTATATTTTTTTTGTTTTGATACGTAGACATGAATTTATTGAACCATCTTTGAAAAAACTCAAAGCGCGACAGAAAAAATAGAGACAAATCGTATTGGAAAACAATAAATCAAGACAAAATTACTTTAAAAAAGCTCAAAAAATGGGAGAATAGAGAAAAATGGAGAATGATGGACAGAGGGAATATTTTGAAGCTGATGATACTAATTTCTCCAAATATATTCATTAGTGAAAAAAATTGATTCCAGTAGCTTGTGACTAGGGATTCGGTATGAGTGGAAGAAATATGGAAAATTGAATTATAAATTTAAGGTTACTGGGAAATGAGGACAGAGGCAGAAGTAAAGTGCAAATTGAATCCTCTTTGCACGTGTCAATAGACTGGGTCCAGAATATAATTTGTGTATTATTCCTTTGAGTCTACAGGCCTCAAATCTCTCTCTCTCTTTTTTTTTTTTTCTTGAATTTGTACTTTTTGAAATTCATAAGCCACAAATCTAGTTTGCCTACCGTCTTCCTCAAAAAGCTTTCTTTTTGGAATTCAGTTCCTGAGCCTCAGGTGTAATCTTTGATCTTTTTTTTTTTTTTTTTGCCGGAATTTTTTTCACCTTTTTTTTTTTTGTTTCAAGTCTTGGATAGCAAGTCTTTTATTAGGATATGAATCCTTTATGTTGGACATTTTGGATTTGTATGGGTTGTTAGGCTATTTGAACTATAATACACAAATTATATTATAGACTCCGGTTTATATAGTATTATGGACTAAGGGTCCATTATATATATATAAGAGGCGATAATAATTTTATAAATAAAATAAATTTACACGGCTATTAAACACATGATGACAATTTATAAAATATTCATTATCAGTTTATTGAGAAAAATTTATTAGTTTATTGAGAAATATTTATTAGAAATAAAATAAAAATTTATTAGTTTATTATTATAGGATCATTAGCTATAAATTATATTATGGATCGAAAACAATTAAAAAATAATATAACATTTATTAAATTAAATATAAAAAAATAAAATATAATAAACTAATAAATTTTTATTAATAAACTAATAAACTTTTACTTTATTCCTAATAAACCTATAGTTTTATAACAAATGAATATACAATTTATAACCTATAATTTATTGATAATTAACTTATAGTTTACAAAAAATAAATAAATATTTATTATTTATAATGACTCATATTTTTATAATAAATAATTTTTTTTTTAATAAACTAATGAATATACCTACAACGGATGATGAATATTTATAAAATTGTTATTATATATTTGATAGCTGAATAAATTTGTTTTCTTTATAAAATTGCCACCATCTTTTATAAGTATGATGAATCATTGATCCATAATACTATATGGACCGGGATTCATAGTATAACAATCTGCTCTGATACCATTTGTTGGATAATGACAGATCCAATCCAATTTGAATTTAAAAAGTGAGGACCAAATTGGAAAGTGGATATATATTGAAGAACACATTTCCAAAATAAGTTAAAACCATAGTCTTATTTGTTTTGCTCATTCTCTACTTATCCCACCAAAGTGGGATTATTTCTTGGTTTAATTTTACCGTAGTTGCTAGATTTTATCTAATTTACTAAAAAATAATTTTTAAATATTTTGTAGCAAAAAATTACTGAAGAATTTTTTTCTCACATAAATCATTCTAACATTTTTTATTATTTTTTCAATTTAATCTTCAATTTTATTTTTAATTTATTTAATAATTTATATTTAATATAAAATAAAATAATTTACATTTTTTATTTTTTTATTAATAATATTTTTTAAAATATTTGTTATGTTAATAATATTTGTTTTCTATTTTATTTTTAATTATTTAATTAATTAAACAATTAAAAATAAAAATCATTTCATTTAAATTAAATATTTAATCTAAATTAATAATAAAAATTATTTCATTTATACATTTATTTAATTTCTATTTAAATTTAATATTTAATAATTTATTTAAATAATTAAATATAAATAATAAAAAATAAAATGAAATTGAAAAATTTCCAAAATGATTTTTGTGAAAAAAAATTTGTTTAGTGATTTTGGTGATATAAAATATTTAATATTTATTTTGCAAAACATTTGACAAAGTTCGGTGAAATTAACTTATGGTATCTTTCAACACAAAGGGACATCGGACCAGAACATGTCATACTTTTTACACTGCACTACTGCAATTAACAGTTATAAATTTTTGTTGATATATCATGTCATTTATAAATTAAATTAATTAATTATTAATATAATATTTAATTATTTTATTTTTTTAATTGAAATAAATATAATATATTATTTAATTATTATATTAGTTTATAAATGAAACAGGTAGAATCTGTCTAAAAATTTAGACGTGGAGGAACTTCGGGCTGCCAAAGTTTCGTCCGTTCCCCTTGCAGTTGGTAAGGTGGAATTTTATTGTGCAACTCTTAAAGCAGTCTTGTGTCCAGACTTCACTGTGTATGAACCATTCTTGCTAACATGCCAAATCCTGTGCATTCCTCAGCGACAACGGAGATTAAAATTTTACTTACTATTATTATTACTAAGTAAAAAAAAAAAAAAGTTAATTTTATAATAAAATAAGGAAAGGTAAAGCCAGGCTTTCTAAATCTGAAAAAAAATAATTCATATTAAATGTTCAAAAATTTAATAAGACTCTTCAGAAATTATATTTCACTTCTCCCATTCTATATAAATCTTTGTTTTTATTTTTTTAATTAAATGATTCTAGTTTACAAAATAAAATTTTGAAATAAAAATTTATAAGCCATAAGAAAATAAATGAGTAAAGTTTTTTTTTTAAAATAAAAAAAATATATATCTTTTATTAAGAGGATCTTACCGAAATGACGCAATGGGTGAGTCATCAGATTCAACTGTGGCTCCATAAACAGTTTGGTTATTTCTGGAAACTTCTACAGGGTTCTCATGTCATCATAAGATGAAAACGATACAGATACAATACCACACGCTAATCTCTCTCCACTTCTCCGCCTCCATCTTCCATTCATCACAAAAGTCTACGGCTTCGATAGTAGAGTTTGGTAGAAGAAAAGTAAATTTTCATTCTTTTGAAGGTGAAGTTGAAGGGAAAGGAAGGTGAGGAAGAGAAAGAGAGGAGAAGAGGAAATGGGACTTGATTACTACAACATATTACAGGTAGATAGGAATGCAAAAGATGATGATTTGAAGAAAGCTTATAGGAAGCTTGCTATGAAATGGCATCCTGATAAAAACCCTAATAATAAGAAAGAAGCTGAAGCTAAGTTTAAACAAATCTCCGAGGCCTATGAGGTATTGTATCTCTATTACTTCTTCCCTATATACATATTTATGTAAAGTTGTAGCCTCAACAATTTCAAAGTTACTATTTCTGATCCGGGTTTTTTCTTGATCTGACTCATCGTGATGAAATTTCTCGTTTTAACTTTTGTTAATGTGGAATTACATAAGAAGATTTCTTTTTTTTTTTCTTTTATTAATTGGAATTTTGATGATTAAGTTTCTGGATTTGCTTTCTCCTGTATTGAACTGTTAATGGTTACCGCTAAATTGCTATAAAAATTATTGCTGTTATAGCTTGTAGTTTGTTACATGTTTCAGGATTAGCATGAGGGATTCTGCCCTTTATCCTGATTCAGAACTCTCGAGTTTTGGAACTTACTGTCTGGTTATGTCCATATTTTGCTGTATATGTTGTAGTATAGATTGCCCATTAGCAAAATGCGTGCAAGGGTTCCCAATTTAGCAATCTTTTTAAATCGAAACTGAACGGTGAATGGCCTTTTGTAGGTTCTCAGTGATCCCCAGAAAAGGGCAGTGTATGACCAGTATGGTGAAGAGGGTTTGAAAGGACAGGTGCCACCTCCTGGTGCTGGTGGAAGTGGAACTTCCTACTTCTCCACTGGAGATATTCCCACCTCATTCAGATTCAACCCCCGCAGTGCTGATGATATCTTTACTGAGTTTTTCGGGTTCTCAAGCCCGTTTGGAGGAATGGGAGGTGGAGGCACTAGAGGAACAAGGTTCTCAAGTGGAATATTTGGTTCTTTCGGTGAAGGAGGAGGCTCAATGCATCAAACTGGTCCCAGGAAAGCTTCTGCAATTGAGAATAGGTTGCCCTGTAGTCTTGAGGACCTATACAAGGGGACTACAAAAAAGATGAAGATATCTAGAGAAATTGTTGATATGAGTGGGTAAGTGATGGGTTCTTTTTGTGCTGTTGTTTTTGTCTATGTTTCTTTTTTAATCATTATTTCTTTCTAGTTTATGTTGTGAGTTTCAGGAATCATTGTCTGCTGTTCATTCAAATTAAGTATTTATATCCTTCCATAGTATGCCACTATCACAATGCCAGTTGCAACTGTGCATTAGATCATTTGTTATCCATTTCTGAACTTGAAAACTCCTCAAGTGGTATTTCTTGTGGTTCTTAGAGGTTACAGCTATGATTGTGTTTAAGATTATTAGAATTTGTGGTGTTCTTGTGACTTAGGAAATTGGATATCTAATTTGATATGTTGCTGCCAGTTTTTCCCCCCTCGGGCTAATTTTTGAGTTCAGAAATATATTTGATGTTATTTCATAGTTCAATAAAAGAAATTAGGAATTAAATTGTGTGGTAAATTCTTGTGCAAGGTGAGTGACTTCCTAAAAATGGATTTTCCTGGTTGGATACACTGTGTTGATAGTACGATAACAGTATTTGCACTTAGTATTTGGTGTGTATGTGGGTGCATGCACAAATATGTGTGTGCGCATGTGCTCGTTTTCCCACCACCACCAAGCAACAATGCTTTGTAGCATAGAACAGTTTCTCTGCGTGGAGTGTGTAGTATTGCATCACGTTGTTGGAGTCCATTGTCAAAGGAGAATATGCCATTGCATAACTGCTTGCAAGCTTCACGAAATGCACAAGAACACACTTGATTAATGATTATTATTGGAAGGCTTGCAGTTTCTTTTATACATCAAAGAAGATAAGTTTTGTCAGTTTCTAGCACCAGTAATGTGTAATTTAGGCTAAGCCGCTTTGTATTTGAAAGAAAAATAATCTTTGATCTGTTTAAATAATCCAAAACTTGAATTTAAGTACTTCTTGGCTGTCAATTTTGGTTGCAACTTACCGTAAATGTTCTCTCTTCTGGATGCAGCAAGACCATGCAGGTTGAGGAAATCCTAACGATTGATGTAAAGCCAGGATGGAAGAAAGGCACGAAGATCACCTTCCCAGAGAAAGGGAATGAGCAGCCAAATGTTATACCTGCCGATCTTGTCTTCATAATTGATGAAAAACCACACCCTGTGTTCACTCGCGATGGAAATGATTTAGTTGTCACACAAAAGATTTCTTTAGCCGAAGCGCTGACAGGTTACACTGTCTATCTTACTACCTTAGATGGAAGGAATTTAACCATTCCAATCACCTCTGTGATTCATCCAAACTATGAGGAGATCGTGCTGCGGGAAGGGATGCCCATCCAGAAAGACTCGACAAAGAGGGGAAATCTGAGAATCAAGTTCAACATCAAGTTCCCAACAAGGCTAACATCAGAGCAGAAGGCTGGAATCAAAAAACTTTTAGGTTCTTGAATTCAATTTTGGTTACATCAATAAGAAAGAACAGGTAATACATTGTACACATAATTAGGAAATGCTATCATCAAAAGGTAGTGTGGAGTGGTTTTCTTTATACAATTTTATGTAATTCAGCAATAGATTTTTGATACATTCTGCTTTTGGAGCATATCTGAGAATTATTGTACTGAAACGAAAGGCACTCTTTTTAATTAAGGCTTCTAAATCATATACAAGTGATTTCTTTTGATTTTTCTCTTCCATTTGTTGAGGAAAATTCGAATAATTACCTTATGATTTTCAATTACTGTAGTTTGATTTGTGATTAATATCTTATTAGAATACAATTTTTAAGAAAAAAAAGTTGCATTGTCCCCTTAAATTATGTATGCTCTTTTATCTATTCTAACTTTAAAATTAATTTTGCGTTTATAGACATTTTTTAACATAACAATTAAGTTACAACAATTTCGCTCAAAAACGTAATATGATCAAATCACATCAGTTAATCACTAACAGTGGCGGTTGAAAGAAATGACTATTGATTGATACATAAATTCCAATACAGTGAGGATGCTATCATCAGCTAAAGCATAATTACTGCTGCTTCTGTAAATACATGCAAGTTCAATTGCATAGACAGCTGCAGAAAGCTTAAGAATACAAATTAAAAGTAACTTTTGCTTGTACATTACCAATTTGATATTACATGTTCAGTCACTGAAATCTGAAGAGGTAGACCCAGTGCCTTCATCCGGATCCCCATTTTGCTCTCTACCCCTGATTCCATCCTCATCAGAATCCTCATTTATAAATCCCTCAACATCCACATCCTCTTCCCCTTGGTCATCCTCGTCTACGTCTACTTCATCATAATCCTCGTCATCATCTTCGTTGGCATCCAAATTATAATCACTTCCCTCAAGCAAGTCATCCGATTTGCCACGAAAACTGCCACCATAGTCATCAACTGCTAGATCATCATATTCATCTCCAGTGGCTTGACCATTTTCATCATCATAGTCAGATCTTTCTGAGCTGCTGAGATTTTCAGCACCCCCTACTTGGAATCTTGTTTCATCGCCATTCCAGTCATCCCTTTCCAACCTTGGTGCTTGCTCGTAGTCTGCATCTTTTGGAATATTTGTCCCTGCAGCAATGTCTACTGCTCTCTTGACAGTTTTCTGCCTACTTCTAACACTTCGACGGCCACATTTACGCCCTCCTCGTGCTCGCGATTGTCCTTTCCATGAGAGCACCTGCCCTGGTCTGTTGTTTGTGGCCCTACTTTTCTTGCTAGATTCTGATCTAGAACCAATAACCCTTCTTTGAGATTTCCCAGTACGGGTCGAACGACTACGACCTTTGCCTCGGCTCCCCTTCCCACGACCTAATCCAGTTGAACCAAATCCTCCAACCCAGTTCTCATGCTCGAATAATCCAGCTTGATGAGGGTTTCCTGTGGCCTCATTATCTTGGGCGTTCTTCACTATAGCAAACTTGGAAGGAAGCTTCTAAAGCATAGAGATTAAAAAAAAAAATCAGAAAAAGTCACTAAACAAATTGCAAATTATTTATGATTCAACTTGATATGAGAAAAGGAAAATGGGGAAAAAAAAAGTACAAAGTAAATCGTTCTATCAATATCTAGTATATTGTCTATGAAGCCATAAGTATGCACCAATATACATCACAGCACAGTGCCCATTTGCTTTCTGGAAAAAGCAATTCTCAATGTTATCGCACGAGACAAATTAGTCATTTTGTTCGCAAACAGCATTTTGGAATATGTTCCATGAAAAGTAACGCATTAGTCACCCAAAAAATATGCAATCCTAAAGGAGAGCTCAAAAGGGTTGAAACAACAAGGTCAAAAATTCTGGCCATCCACAAAACCCATGATCACAGCTTTAGCTATTTGCGACTTTGAAAGATCTTGGCCTCAAATCCTTTCATAACCTCAATTTCACAAATCATGTAAAAGACCCATAAAGCCCCTTTCTATAGGTGCCTTGAAAACTTTAGACACGTCAAGACTCATATCCAAGATCCACGATTCCAAAGCATGAGATTTGACAAACATCTGAATTTTCAAATGAGGAATTAACTCTTTCCTCTACTATAATTTTAGTTGTAAAACATCTTTATCTAATCACAACCTATCTCTTCCTCTTGTGGATGAGCATAGTAGCAGAACTATTGATGGGGACCAAGAGCTTCAATCTTATGTCTATATCTGAGGCAACCAATTACACCAAGGTTAATCGTTACTAAGTAATGGACTAACTAATACAAATCTAAGATATGAGTTTTGCATAGAGAAACTGCTCCGTTAATGAAATGGTCATTCCCTCACAATTGCTGGCTCAGGACTAAAATTATGCCTAGGGTTAGAATAACTTACAATGAAATCTCCATTTCCCCTGTCCTTCTGAGATTCTGTTTTTTGATGCAGTGTGTACAAAATGCATGAGTCCAAATCCATAAGCCTCAGAGCTACTGCTGCAGTTGTTCGTGGTAGCCATGGAAGTATAGGAACCTTTTGCATTCTGGAAAAATCATTAGCAGTACTTCCAGATGGATTATCTGACCCCAAAAGTTCACTGGTGGTTTCAAAGTTCGAGGACAAATAATCCCTCTTAATGGAGCCCTCCAACAATGTCAAAACCTAAGGAGGACAAACATGCATTCAGTACAATTGGAAAGGGAAATATAAGAAAGAAGGGAGGCAAGGCAAGAGGGAAGAATAAGCTAGTATCCAAAATAATTTGGTCTAGCCATGGTAAACAGGTATGCTAATGTAACAGAAAGGGTAAAAGTGACAGAAGTGAATTATCGGTAAAATAAATGTCAGTTGACATCCTAGACTTTTATAGTTTCATCTATACCAAAAGTAAATTGGACTAGCTAATGTTTTGAAAACAATGGTTAGCTTAGCTTGCAACTAAAAAGAATTCAGAACATTGGAATCATAACCAAACAAAACATATATGAATTGAGAAGTATGTATTTTAAGCACAAAAAAGTATAGGAAAAACGAAATCTAAAAGGATAAGGACAAAAGGACTAACAAACAAGTATCCAAATCATATGATCATATCAAATACGATAATTTTTTTCCAAAAAAGTTGCATATAAACCTCAATTAAGTCTTCCGCTGACACCGAGGACTCAAGTTTTGTACCCCACAATTTCCGATTATGATTAGTCCAAACAGGTTGAAGTGCTTCTTGCAGAGTAGAAGCCTGCAAACACCATAATAAATGATGACTTCAGCAAAATTTATCAAACTTGTTTCAAGTAAAAACATCGTAGGCACTAACCTCAATCATAGCTAACTGCAATTTAAGCAATCTGATCCTCAGTTGGGAAGATGAACCATATATGCTGTGATCAGGCCCAACCTTCAGTTTCTCTTCACATTGAGCCACCTGTTTGGAGAAATTCAAGTCACTCCCAGAGTGCCCATAAGTCGTAGGGCAAGAAGGACAATGGCCATCTTCAGAAAAATAAATATCATGGCAGTGATCACAAACACCAAGAAGTTGTTGGCATCTTTTCTTCCCATACTTCATGGCATATAATACAGAAGAACTGACACATTCTTTCCGCATCCACTTCTCAAAATCTTCATATCTCCTCAAGGCATTATTCCTCTGTGTTTCATTCCTCCCAAGCTCAACTGAAAAAGATGTAGAGGTCTCAGACATATCACAATCTGCAATGCATACAGTGCTGCTTGGGCTGTCAATACCAGAGCTACAATCAGGGCCAGCATCCATTTCTGCAGCTTCTGCTTTGACAGTGTCCCCACTTTGTCTCTCTATGTTGGCACGTATGGCATTTCTCCTGACAGCTTCCTTAAAGGACATCTCAACCTTTTGTAACATCATGTGCAAATGGGATTCCCTAACCCCGCGTACATCCAAACACGACAACAAAGAATCAAAACCCTGCATGGAAATTTTAAAAATGATGACAACAAAGCAATAGCAAAGCAATTTATGTGCAGTTCCTAGAAAATAAGAAAAAGGATAAATGGAAAAAAGGCAGACAAAAGAAGGTGCACCAGTCATTGTTGCAGGATTAAGATTACTAAATCATGCTAGCTATGCAAAAGACAAGTATTGCATGTGGCAGACATCTCTTGTTTTTCCTTCCCTCAAAAACTCTAGCAACAAAAGAAAGCAGAAATGTGTGCTACAGCCAGGATATTGCAGATACAACATCAACATCATGTGATCATGCACAAATGCACACAACATATTCAGTATCTTAAGGCTCATATATAAACTTGCAAAGCAAAAAGGGAGTTAATGAGGGAGAGTTTTGCTACCTGTGCAGAATCAATAAGTCTCCAACGACCATCACGTAACTCAACAAAGATTCTGCCACAGCCAGGATCATTGCAAGAAGCAGATGTGATAAACTGCCAATAACGATTTCGTCTACGATCCTGACCAAGAGGCAATGACCGATACACATACATCTCCTCAGCCTTATGACTAATGAAGGATTTTAACTGTGAGCGTGACCTATCTGCAGCATTTCCTAGTTGTTGATACAGCAGATTATCTGGAGCAGTAGAGAGATCTTGCATTTGAAGGTTCCCTTCAGAAGGCATATTATTAAGATAATTCATGTCGTTCAGTGAGTCATTTAATTGCTCTTGTGGAGCAGAAGCATTGATAGATGAATCATTATTTTTTTCATCAACAGTAACCAATGGGCTCTGCCTAACCTCTGCCGTAGACATTGTAAGGTTAGGTTCCATCTTGTTTCCAGTATATGATGAACAATGCATCTTTATGACGTAATCTTCTTTCATACGACGTTTATCAAGTTGTGCCTCTGCCCACATTTGCTTCTTAAGAGCATTTGCTGCTTCCAAGCGTTCCTGAAAAGCTATTATTTTTTAGAAAACAGAGAAGAAAATTGTTTTAAGTTTCACCAGATGGAAAAGTGATACCTCAAGAACAACTCGGATTGAGTTTCCTTCAAGTGCCACACCAATCAATGCAACAAGTGCTTTAAGCCGTTCCTCAACACTCAGATCAGAGTATTCTCCCTCCATTAGTCCCTGAACCCATGGTTCACCAAGATTACTTTCGTCAATATCTGCACTTTCTTGCCCAATATTAGTGGATATACCAGCAACATCAACAGATTGTCCAATGGACGAACCAAGAACTTGTACTTCATTATTGCAGTCAGAATGCATTAACAACAGACCTTCACCAGCCTTCTGAAGTCCAACTCGGGGAGTCGTGATCACATCTTTACCTTCCTTCCCATTTTCGAAAAGAGTTTCTGAATTGAATTTGTGTGCTTCTAGAAAGTTGGCCTCTTTCTTATGGTTTAAGTCGGAACCTAAATCATCAACTTCAGGATCGTCAGCAACATCACTTTCAGAATCTTCCTCTCTTTCAGCATCATCAGCATCTTCTCCATCCTCAAACGCACTATTAAATATTCGGATTCTTTCTCTTGCTGCAGAAAGTATTTCCTCAACATCAGCTGGATCCTTCCTATAAGCAGGACGCACACAATAGGTTGATGGAGCTGTTCTCTCAAAAAGTTTTGAATCCCTCGACAAAGCAGCAGCAATTGAAGCTTCAGGAGTCTTACTTGTTCTGAGGTCCCTTAGTCCAGATTTCTTTTTTTTTTTTTTAAATAATAAAAAAGTGAATAAAATGCATTGCATATGCAAAGGAAAACATGTGAGCAAAAAATTTAAATTACCTGAATTTTTTCTGCGACTTCTAATATTGTAAGACCCTTGCTTCCTTCAAGAGAAAGAACATGAAATGCTGCAAATTTAACAGTGCCAGGCGTCAAGCGATGCCTAGATCTGCGTGGATTAGAAAATCCCCTTTCTTGCATTATAGCAACAGCATTTTCTACAGCTGCTCCACTGCGTAAATTAGTAATTACATCTTCACCATCATTACCCTGAATTTCAACATAACAAAGAACAAGAATGAAGAATCTATTCAAACCAAACACCAAAATAAATAAACAAATTAAAATAAAAAATGAAATATAAGCATATCAGGTGTGCCTTTAACAACAAACTGAAGTTCAAAGTTAGTAAATGAAGAGCCAAAAATCCAAAACAGCCATTATTAATGGATCAATTAGTTTTGATGTTAAATTTAATTTGTTCTAGAAAAATAAAAATAAAAATAAGAAGGTTAGAATTCTTTTGATCATTTGGTATAATGATAACAAAATAGTTTCAGGTTCAAACAAGATAAAGTGAATTAAAAAAAAAAAGCACCTCATTATCATCATGAATATATGTCTGCTCAATATTTCTTTTCTTCAGTTGTGGCCCAAACCCTGCAGAAAGGGCAAACTGTCGCAATATTTCAGGCCATGTTAAAGGATTTAAGTGACGTTGCCAGCTACGTATATCAAATCCCCATGCATACGCCTGATACATGAAGCAAAAATAATTTTGGGTTAAAAAATAGTTAACTATTTGAGAATAGGAAATTAATATAGCAACATATGATCAAGGAGGATTTACCCCTTCAACAATCTGTGGATGGCCACCTCCAGGATTAGCAGCACTGTTCTGATGTGCCCCCAACCCAGTGGCAGGTGTCCTCGCCACGTCTTCAATATCTTTAATTATGGTTTTTAAAAGAGCAAGATGTATTTCACCTAACAGCCTTGGATCCTGACAGAATAGAGAGCAGGAAGTCCACATAAGATAACAGAAAAATTATGGCAGCCTAGCTGTAAATACATGGCAATAAAGGATCCACAGACGCTCACGTAATCATGAAAAGCTTGGACAAACTCATCCAGGGTGAATGGCCATATCCCTAGGATGTCCGTAAACGTAATCAAGAACCTCCAAACCTGAAAGTTTCAAAACTTCAAAACATTAGTAAAGGCCCAGAAAAGATAAAAAAGGAAATGCTTTTCAAAAAAAAATGGGAAAAAAAAAATCTGAGCAATTGGTATTGCAAAAAATTCCTTCAAAATTTTCAAATTCCCAGTCCCAAAAAATACCCTGCTCCTACAAGCTAATATACCATGTCAGAATAATAACAAAAGGAAGAAAAGAAAAGAGCCCATAATTCTAATAATACAATGTATCTTACCTGTGATGCCAACAGGAATATCGACACAATAAAGGTTCAATGAACATAGTGCTATGAGACCTCAGGTTGAGAAAAAGAGCTGTATTCTAAAGCAGATGTATCAAGGCCACTGTATTACAAACAAGATTTTGCATCTTTTTGGTGTTCGGCCCTCAGCTTACATACATCTCCCTGATAATATTTCTTAGTTAAGAAATCCAATTGACCTGCCTAGAAGAACCCCAATGATCATATGTGGTTTAGAAGCAAAGGCGTAGCTACATTATAAAATGTGGGGTTACATGACGCACAAATAAATTTTGAATGGTTTAATGTATAATAGTATTATAACGAGTAGCCCACAAAAAATTAAGAAAATGACCCCACATATGTAATTGCTACTAGTTATATGTCATTTTTCTACAATTTTTGCTACGTTCTTTCATATAATTGCTGGCAGTTATATGCTATTTTATATGTACAACCATTTAATTGTTATGTTCTTCCATATAATGGCCACCAATTATATGTTATTTTATATGTATAATCATATAATTGCTAGCAATTATACATATAAAAGTAACTTTACTAGTATTACTTAGCAATTATATGTTATGATTGACTCCACTGAAAATTTTTTCTGGCTACGCCACTATTTAGAAGTACATACGACAAGATAATATCCACACTAGAGATGCCCTTTATGTACTATAATTGGACAACAAATTTAAGGATGCAAACAGGGGAATATTAAGGAAAAAACCTTGCAAAAGTTCAAACTTAACATGGACACCTGAACTAAGACGATGTGACATTACTATAGACTC
This sequence comes from Balakata baccata, assembly GCA_949630135.1. NCBI lineage: Eukaryota > Viridiplantae > Streptophyta > Magnoliopsida > Malpighiales > Euphorbiaceae > Balakata > Balakata baccata. Next base: position 22,230 of record CATIWF010016445.1, on the reverse strand, counting down.
TAAAGAAATGCTCAAACCTCCATTGTCAATATTTTCTCAGGAGAAGCTACCAATTTTCATAATAAGATGGCAAACACAAGAGGAGATTATTGTTATTACTGAGTTATCACATGCACTAGAGTGTAAAATGAAAATCAATTTTATTCTAGTCAAGACATTCTTCCTTCGGAATGCTCCACTCAATGAATCTCAGCTCCTAATCAGCATAACCAGAGCAAAAAAAAAAATACAACCAAAACTCACCATTAGAAGATTCCCCACATTCTCCTCAGAATGATTCCAAGGTTGAATTGCAAAAGGCCGCTTCAACAGCACAGATTTGGGAGGGAAGGCAAACAACTTATCTATAAATACAAAATATAAAAGAATAAGCTTGTATACTCGAATTGAAATCAAAAGCCATTCACAGTAAATACCTATTAGCTTCTTAGCAACATATCTGAAAAGTTATAAACAAAAATCAAAAGAAGTCCTGATTGAATGTCACATCAGTTAAAAGGCCAAAATTCAAGTCATAAGAAAACCAACGATAAACTATTTATAAGCAAACAATTCTTGGACAAGAAAGTCAGACATGACCAACCTCTATATATATCAAGATTCTGCAAAGTCTCAAAGTCAAGAGAAACTATTGAAGGCAATCCCTTGCTCGAAGCAGCTAACTCCATGAGTTCTACACGTTCATCTTCCACTAGCTCCATTGATTCTTTAGCAATCCTGCGTGCAATTGCTCTTTCAGTAGCAGCTTTTTGCCTAGCTGCTTCCTTTTCTCTGCGTAGTTCTTCCTTTTGTCGCATTTTCTCAGCCTGAGTACCAAGGAAAATGAAAGTGGGGAAAAAAAACTAATCCTCGCATGCAAATTTACTAAAGGAATGTTCAGCATCAGTATACTTTCATGCAAAGCTATTAAAAAAACAGTGTTTTCTGACTCACTCTGATAGACTGCTTCTGCAAGAATCTCTCCCTACGCTCGAGCTCACGCCTTTGCTCCCTTTGGTACCTCTCCTCTTCCCTCTGCTTTTCTCGCAACAACCTTTCTTCTTCCTTCCGCCTTTCACGGTCATGCCTTTCCATTTCTTTCCTTATTTGCTCTTCTCTCTGAAGATACAATGCATATATTACATCACTAACAACATAAATCACACTGATTTGCTGAAGAAGTTATATGGACAGTAAAACCAGACCTTTCGCCTCAAAATGTCTTGCTTTTCAAGCTCTTTTCTAATTCTCCTCTCATGGGCTTCAACTTCACGTGCTATTCTTGCCTCCTCACTCTGAAATACGTTAATAAGATTATATTATTACCATTCTACAATAAAGGTACGAAATATATTATAATGAAGTAATCTAACCTTGCGTTTCCTCTCAATGCGCAAAACGTCCTCATCATGATTAACTCTCCTTTCAGATGGTACAAATGGATTGTCCAATGCAGTAATCGGGTGACTGCCAAATTGAGCATCCATACCAACATCTGTCAAGGAGCTTTTCCGAAGTACAGTATCATATTCTGCTGAAGCAGATGGCAAAAGGTGACCCTGCCTGCCTTCTTGGGGCATAAGATTTAGACTAGGCAACTGACTTGGAAAACCATATCCAGGGGACACTTGCTCATTTGCATTCATGAACGGGCGTGCTATAGATAATGCTGCTGGCTTGGCATTATGACTGTCAGCTGGTGAACCATACTGGTGGGATGTGGCAGCTCTTTCATATGCATCTACTCTAACAGTTGGTTGCTGTGGAATGAATTGGTATTCATGCACAGGCCTCGTAGTACTCTGAGGATGAAAAGTATAGACATAAGAAATTTTTGTGCACAAAAACATTAGAAATTAAGGGATGTGTGAATACCATTAAGCATTCAAAAGATCAGCACAAAAGCAAAAGAAAGCATCTGATAGTAAGTATAAGAAAAATTAAAGGGAGATAAAAAAAAATGACAGTAGAAAATCCCACTTATTCTTATTTCAACTTGTAGGAACTGCCTCCACAAAATTTTAGAATCCCATAGAAACTGAAGACTTAAACAAAAACATTTACCTAGCAAAGTTTGAGAAGGATTCTTGATTAGGTATCAAACAAAAATGAGTTTTGCACTATAGCCAGAAAAGAAAAAGGATATTGCTTATGATTTGACCTGCATGCTAATAGAGTAGCTAATCTATACTCTTTAAAGGCAAAAATCCCAACAGCTTAATGAACCAAGGAACCTAGAGTAGCAAATCAGCTTCAAAAAAATTACATATATACCACCACTCAGGTAATCTTATCTCCTATTATAGCAGTCTCTTTTTAGTTGAAAGATTTTTGTCAGCATTTAACCATATGATTCCGTAAATAGAATAACACGCCCTTTGTACAATGGTTATAAACAAAGGTGGTAAGAGATTTATAGCATTCAATTCCATCAATAGCATCTTTAGTAATGCCATAAATGAAAGAATGTAATCTGACCTTGACAGATTTCACATCAGGTCGGTCATAGAAGTTGGCCTCAAAAGGCCGTCCAAGCTGCTTCTGCTGGCCAATTGTGGTAGCTATATGAAAAAGATCATCAGATAACAACTTCAGCATGTTATGAAATACTGGCAGACAAAAGATCAACCACATACTAAAGCAAGTGAAGAAAGTATCAGTCACATTATCAGAGTATTAGCAAAAATCTTGGCTGTTTTACCATGTGTTAAGAATTAGAAAAGTTATCATATCAATTTTAGTAAAATACACAACATAAATGGTACTGAGTACCAAAAAGCAAAAGGACAGCAGAATGCAGATGCATAAAACAATAGTTACTCCAATGCAATAATTTCAGACATCATAAACCAGTAAATCAATGTTGAATTAAGATATATCCTGATTTATTGTCAAAATTACCTATATTTTAGACAAATACCATGCAATGCAATGCAACTGACTATAGTTGACCATTATAACCAATGCCCTCATTTGTATCTAGGCCCAACAGACTCAATACAAGTCTTAAAAAAGGTTTTATGTGCTATTAACTTATTTCTTTTTTGCCCAGCACGCTTTATGCCTCCTCACCCCCGCACCACAAAATAAATAAATATCTCTTTTTTCCTCCTACTTATCTATTACAAGATAATTTATTACAGGATAATGCAATAGAAATACACACTGATTAAAATCAGTCACGTATTGCCTAGCCAAAATTGCATCATATAACATTGGTTATCGAAACCATGCTTCACATTCTTGGACAACATAATCATGTCAACTTAAAGAGTGGTAATATGGCATGGTATAGAATACACGTGATAACCAGACAAACTTTAGATTGCATTTACCAGAAAAAAAAAAAACAATAAGCATTATTTATTATGGATTTGACACATAACAGGCATTTAAGAGGGGTAATTTTTATCCACTGCCTCTAGACTTTGCCTTAAGTAACAAATTTGAACCTGAACTTCAATTTGTAAGAGAAAAATCCCTCAGCTTTATCTTTTGTATTTTAATCTAGCTATTAAACTGCTTCCAAATATAGCTCGACGAAACTCACAAACCCTCCAATTTCATGTTTTTGAACAAAAAAGTCCTAGCCTTCATCAGAGTGTACATGCTATAGCATTCTATGTTCTACCTAGATTCTTATTTTGGTACTTGCTTTCCTACCATACAACAATATTTCATCTCAATTATTTTATCTTCTATACTGTAAAAAAAAGTACCAATTTATTACATTCATCACATCCATCTCCTCCAAAAATAACAACTAACTAACAGCTAGCTACATGGGTCGATGTTTCAGAGCCAAATATATCTCCTAAGAAACTTTGATTACTACTATCCATGTTATTGTGCTATGACCCAGGTTAATTTCCAAAATACATTGAACGGCTACTTATTCTATGCAAGATAATTAAAGAGGGAAAAGGGCCAAACCCTGTCAGGACAAAATTTACCTATAGGTGCACCAAATGCATCTGGAGGCAGTGGATCAAATTCCATGCCAAGAATTGGACCATCCTCTCTCAGTGGCTCCCCCAACTGAGCCTCCACAAATGCTATGGCTCTAAGCTCAGCTATCGACTGCTGCGGTTCATAGTACCTCTTCATTGCTGAAATGTCAGTACCAATCCTTGCAACAGCCACCCCAGGGGTCCTAGTAACTGCCCGCCGTGGATCCATACCATGACCATATGGGCTTGACCCTGAGGCAGTGATTGACATGTGTTCATTTCCAACCTCAGTCGCTGCTCTCATGTCTTCAGCACCTGGTGCTGTAGATGGTAGTGGTGAATCCTTTCGTAGGCGTTTAACTGGTGGTGCCTTCCTGTCTTTCAAACGCCTATGACAAAACCACATCTGAAGCTGACGATCAGAAAGTCCTAATTGGGCTGATAGCTCAGCACGCAATGCCTCTGAGGGGTATGTCTCCACTGGACCAAAGACAAACAGGCACTAGGTGACATAAAACCGAATAAAACGCCATAAGGAAAGAAAATAGCTTAGTTGAAAACTAATTACTTATAATGCATATTAAAAGAAGAACAACAATAAAAGATAAGAAGAAATCAGTACAACTACTTTATATATATATAAGAAAGCTTAAAAACTAGCATAAACGAAAACGAAATTTAAGTAAAAGAGCTGCATTTCGAAACCAGCGCAAATTTCTACTCAAATTAATCAAAATTAACTCGTAAACAAAGAAAATCATCGAAACAAACAGTACTTGAGGAAAAAAAACAAACAAACAAACCAGCATAAGTTTTTTCCAGAATTTCAAGCTGAGAAGCAGTCTTCATTTTACGCTTAGACTTAACTTCTCCTTCAGGAGGCTTCTTCTTCTCTCCTTCAACCCCACCAGCGGCACTAGTACCCCCATCAGCAGCAGCAGCACCTCCATCCATTGCTCAAAAACCCTAGAAATCGAATCTAAAACAGAAAAATCGGTGATCTGACACAGAAATGAGACAGATCGAAGCACCAAACCTTCACTCTAGGGGTTCAAAGCGGAAGAAAATCAACAAACAGATGGAATCAAAGAGTTTCTCTCTCTAAAAGATTAGGAAAAACAACAAAAAAAAAAAATCTGCACCCGCTCTCTCTCTAAAGAGAGAAATCGATATAATTGTATTTGGTGCGTGTGATTGAGATGTGCGGTTGTAAGATTTGGAAGAATAATAATAAATTGTTGAAACCTTTTTCCCCTATTCCAATCAGTAATTAATGTACCAATAGTGAAACAAATTGAATTACAAATTCTTCGTCTTCTCCTGCTCGAAATTGAAAATGATAAATAATTATCATAATAAAAATAATAATGAAATTGTGAATTTTGATGAACAAGTGAAAGAACAGTGATTCTGTCTCCGATTGCATCCATTTCTTTTTGTTTTTTCTTTTTCTTTTTTTGGTGTGCGTGGAAATAAAAATGAATTTCTGAAGAGAGAGATTGGTGTGGTATTTTCTTTGTCAGATGATACTTTTTTTTGTTTTTGGAGAGAAAGAGTTTTGGATTTGCTTTTCTTTTTTTCTTTTTCTTTTTTTATTTTCTTTTTGGTTTGGAAAATTGGAAAATTTTTTATGGGAAGAGGAGAGAAAAGAAAGAGAGAAGGTGTTTGGATTTTGGATTCTTTTTGCTTTGGATTTTGTTAAGTTTTATATCGAACCGTTTCATTTCCCGGTTCTTTCTCCATCATCTTGTATGCGACTCTTAACGCCCGTATTTAAAGCGCGTCGTTACGCGCTCTACTCCTTGAAGCCAGTAAAAAGTCAATATTTATAAAAAAAAGTCTACCTTACTAAATTTTACAATTATATCCGTTTAATTTATTTTAAAAAAATTATAAAAAACATTTTTAAACTTCACTAAATTTTACAATTTTATTCATTTTTAAAAATTCTATTTAAATTATAAAATTTTTTATTTTTTCTAATATAAGTGCTAGTCATTCCATTTGATCAATTTGTATAAATACTAATTAGAACATGAGACTAATTTTGTGCTAATATAAGCTAAATTTATTTATTTTTTCTAATTTAGCACAAAATTAGTCTCATATCCTAATTAGTGCTTTTATAGATTAACAAAATGAAATAGTTAGCACTTATATGAATTAAATATATTTATTAAATAGTTGACATTGTAGTATAATTATTCAATTATAATTTGATATATTGAATTTAATCAGTATATTTAATTCACATCAACGTTTGATACTCTTTTCAGTCGATCTATATCTGTGCTAGTTAGATTTTTATATCGATTTTCTGCTATTGAAACTATATTTGTTTTAACAATAAAAGCTTATATAATTTAAATAGATTTTTTAAAAAAATAAATATAATTGTGATATTTTACAAAATTCATATTTTTTTTCTTAAATTATTTAATTATATAAAATTTTATTTATAAAACAAATATAGCTTCAATAATACATACTCTTGTTCTAAATCTAGTTAACACCAACATAACAATAAATTAGAAAAAATAATGCAATGAAGTGTATTCTATATGGAAAAATTATGCTATGTATGACAATACTTGAAATGATATCGTTTTGGATGACCGAAATAATATTATTTTGATTTGAGAGAAATTATCTTTTTTATTCTTCTTATTCACCAGTAACCACTCTCATATATTAATAGTAAATTTAATAACTTTGTATTAACTCTTTTATATTTTAAGTTCTGATTAAACAAATTTATCATAAAGTTCCCAACATTAACATCTATCAAGTTTTGATTATTTATAAAGTTAATTGAATAATTTTTCAATTGATTTTATTTTTAAAATATATTTAGCTGATAATAAGTTTTAATCAATTGAAGATCAAAGATTAAATAAATTAGAAATTAATAATTAAAAATTTGTTTGGTTGAAATCACAAAATTTGTTAAGGGTTTGGTATGGGACGCTCCTTGTAGGCAAGTGAAATTGATTTTTTTTTTTTTTGTACATAGAAATTGGTTATTTTTCTTAAGTCAGAAATAGAGCAGTGGGCCCAATAATTTTCTATTTAGTCCCAATGAGTAATTGCCATTATTTTTTATTTTAATTTTCCGTAAAACAAAATTTCCGGGTTGGAATGGGTTGGGTTAACTAAGAAATAGGATTTAGAGTGTTTATTTTTTGAAAATTATGTTAGTTTTCTAAAAAAAAATTAAATAAAAAAATAAAAATTTGAATAGTTTTTTATATTTTCTAAATTATAATTAAATTTTAAAAAACAAATTTTTTAATGTGTTTTTTTATATTTAATAGCAAGTAAACAAGTTTTATATCATTTTCTTTAAAAATTAGAAAATAAAAACACAAAATATTTTATTTAAGTAAAGTAAACAAACCCTGAAAGTCTTTGGTTGAAAAGCTCTTCATTTTTTTTCAATTTGGTCATGTTGTTGAATCTTGACCAAAACTATTTTTTTTTTCTTTATATTTTTTGGGGAAAATATAATTTTAATTTTAGACCATGAGCAAAGCCGGGTAATAACACTCAAAGCCGAAGGAGAAAACTGCCAACTTGCACAAGCATGTCGTTCAAGATGTACCTACACTACACACCTAGTTATCTTCATTGTTCTTTGCAATTTTACTCCCTTTTTTTCATTCTAATTCACATTTTAGATTATTAATAAAAAATAAATTATTTCTTTTTAATTTTATTTATATCTTAGTTTTGAAGTATATCTTCTTTATTAATAAAAATCTTATATATTAATTCTTTTTAATCTTTCTAAAAAAAATGATAATATAGCCATTTTATACTTTAATTATATATATTAAATAATATTTTTAATTTCTATGAAAAAAATAATTTTTAAATGACATATAGAACGGAATATAATGATTAGTTAAGAAAAATAGCGACATTTATTTAATAGTATTAATATGGTGCCTTGAAGTTAGACCTTTTATAAATATTATAAAAAAAAAGTCAGTATTTCATATATGTAAAAGTGGTAAGAGTGTTTTGCTATTAAAAAGATGAGATCTTGAGTTAAGTTATTTTTTTAACACTATCTATTATTTCGTTTTTATGACAAGTGTAGAGAATGATTATTTTATATTATATAGCTCACAGTCCACTGAACCATTTTAAATGTGTTTGTAAAGTGTCTCATATTTTTAGTTAAAAAAACGGCATATATTGATATTGGGTAAAAATCTCATATACCACAACCTATTAATGGGAAAAATGGGTATGTATATCTTATAAATTGATAGAATTAAATGCTGATTGGGAAAGATTTTCCATTTCAATTTACATATTTATATGGTTTACCTAACAAAATACACATATGTACATGAAAGTTGATGCCTTTGCTCTTTATTTTTCAGTGATCAAGTTGTTTTTTTCTTGGAGACTAATGAGTATGTTGTTCTAAAGTGCATGCCAATATCAACACAAAAATCAAAGAAAATACATGCTCTATAATTTTAAAAGGCCAAAAATATAAGGAAAAAGTTTGTAATTCTTTATATAATTTTCAATATAGAAACATTTTGCCCTTTCAATGGGTTTGACCAATATAAATCCAGATTAATATACAACCTTAAAAAAAAACCACAAATTAACCATGTCTAAAACAGGAGAAGTTAATATCAATTTTTAGAGAGAACATTATGTAATTAAGACCCAAAAAAAAAAAATCAAAGGCCCAAATCTGATAAATATTAGCCCATTTATTTATTTATTTATTTATTTATTTAGTTTTTTACATAAATCCCTAAATTAGTTTAGCAAAATACATAAGTAAATAACTGTAACATAAAAGCTTTCTCATTTCCTCTTTTGAATAATTCTAATTTCTCAAAATACCACTTTGTATTTTTGTGATAATAATTAATATTTACCAATTTTAAGATAAAGATAAAGATTAAGTTAAATTCTTTAAATCAAGAAATCATTAAAAATTTGAATTTATTTAAAATAACATTACAATAATTTCCAAATACGATTAAAATTTGCAGTAACACAATTTCATCAACATCAATTCTTCAAATTCTACTTAATTTTCTGAAATTCATAACCAAACAAAGGAAGATCAACAATAACTCAATAATAAAAGTTAAAAGGGTATATGATATATGTAGGTTATATTTGTGGTATATAATGCAATTTTTTTTGTATGTTATGTGTAGGTTATATATGTAGCAACAATTTTTGTATGTTATATATAGGTTGTATTTGTGGTATATGATATGAATTCTTGCGCATCTTGCATTTCAGTTTGTTTCTACCCCATAGACCACATTATATGTATGTTATATGCATGTTATCTTCGTATTATAATATACTAAATCATGCACAAATTTAAATTATTTTTTATGAGAAATCAAATTTTGTAACACCATAACTGTTATATTCACTGTATGAGAAATCAAATTATTTTCATAGTACATTGATTACGCATAATTGCACATGGTATTGTACTCAACCAGATGAAAAAATAAAAAGGAAAATCTATAAGCACCTATATTTAACGCCATTTGAAAAAGAACAAAAAGAAAAAGAATAGGTTTTCCATCAATGGTGGTAGATTTTTGTCACACTAAAGCTTCGCTGGAAAGAAAAAAAGTCAAAATTTGAACAACATCGTCTATCTGCAAAGTCACTCCGATCATATTCTTAAGTAAAAATATATATTGAGGCATTATTAGTGATGACGACAGTGGCAGATTTCGGAGTCGAAAGTATGTGTTCGATTAGCAGAGGTGCATTCACAGTTAGCCGTTAGACAAACTAGACAGAAAAAGGAAGGGACAAAGGGTTCCAATTAATTAAAAGAGAAGACAGATGGAAAGATCTCTAAATCACAGTCGAAAAAAAAAAGCAAAAAAAAAAAAAGATAGATGAAACAAAGAAGAATATTGGCCTTTGCTTTGATCACTCAGTTGATATATATTCAAATGAGTTGAAGTTGAAGAAGAAAATTATTTTACGTACAAGAGAGATAGGAAGAAAAAACTCAACTTTTGATTATCTGTTTATGAATTGAAGGAGCTTTGTAGATTTGTAGAGATATTCAATCGCGAGAGCACTCTTCTTATCAACCTCATGCTCAAACGGCTTCTGATTACTAAATTTCTAAATCACAATAGTAAGTTTTGGAAGATAGAAAGAAAAAAAAAACGGCTCTTCTAGTTATTTTAATAGAGCAGATCTGTTTTGGTTATTTGTTTTTAGAATATATTTGTAATTAGGTTCATTTAGAATATATTCTATTTATTTGCACACAAATTCATTAAAAAAATTTTAAACAATAAATTTCAAAATTACAGAAAAAAAAAACTAGAAAAAAAACTAATTACAAATAATAATCAATTTACATGCAAATGATAATAAATATAATCCATATAGCTACATAAACACGAGTACATAGAATAATTTGCTATAATACATAGAAATGATTTTCATTTTTGTAACACGGTTGGTTTATTAAATATAATTTGCTTTATTTTTTTTCCAGATCATCTTTTTTTTAAAGATCACATAGCATCAGATTATCAATAGATCCATAAATGAAAATATGAATCCAGATCAAAAAAAAAAAAAGAAATTCAATGATTAGCAACACATGCCTACTGCTACCCAAGAAAATCCCAGAATTACAAATTCATCAATAAACCTAATCAATTAAATCCCAGAAAAGGAAAAAATGGAAAAAAAAAAAAAAGATGAAGAACTAATTAATTAATGACGAGAAAGAGGTGTGCCAATGCCATGGCGTTTGGTAGGGAAAGCAAGGAACAAAATGCTGCAAATCAACCCAACTGCAAAAGGAACTGTCGCCAAAATATCCTTATCCTCGTCACTCGGATTAGGACAGAAACATTTGACAACATTTTTATCAAACAAAGCCACTGCACCAAACACCATTACAGACATGAAAGCATGCAAAAAATCTATAAACCTTAACCGATAATTCCCACCCTCTTCTTGTGATAATTTCACCGATGCATCCATAACCCACAACCCGTTAAACGTAGCCACCCCATATCTCACTTTGCCTCTTTCATCTCTGAAACTATCTGTGAAGCATAGAACAAAGCAAGAAACTGCACACATGCTCAAAAGGCCTAATGTCCATGACCTACTTGTCAAGGTTTGACATTGGCCTTGATGGGTCAAGATTGGCGACAGAATTTGGAATGCAAGAACAGAACCTGTGGGCAGAAGTTTAGATAAATGTGCTGTTCCTCTAAAGGTCTTTCTCATGGCTTTTTGTGCTGGTGTTTTTGTCGGTTTTTGGGTTTGTAATCCACTTTCAAGAAGAGATGCTTGTGTTTCGGATTCTTGACCATTCTCTACTACTTTAATGTCCATGATTTTTAACACTTCTTGATCTTTTCTAAAATGTTCTTTTTCTGTTCAAACTGAGTTTTCTTGTTTATATAATGTGAAAAATCTAAATGGATATAGATGATTTGTTTTTGTTTATTGTTGTAAATACTAATTGTGATGGTATTTTTTTCATATAAGGAATTTAATCGGATATTTGAATTCGAGATTTTACAATTCTGATTAACCAGATCATTAATATCAAACTGAAATTTATGGATGACGTTTTTCATGTTTGTAATTGCTGCATATTTTTGGAGTTCCATAATTTCTTTTAAATGGTGATTAATTATGGAGCAGTTTTTTTGTTGAGTGGTCAGTTACAATCTTATATCTAAGAACAAATAAATTTCTCTTTAGTTCCCTGTAAAATCTCTCACTTCACACCTAATAACAATAAAAACAACTCATAATTCACTAAGTTTTGCCTCAGTACTGTAACTTCCCAGAATTAATGTATGGCTTTTAATTCACATTATATAGTTGAAGAAATTTTTTTAAGTAGATTAGAATTATTAGACCAACCCAATCACAAAATAATATACATTTAATTATTTAAAAATAAAATAATTAAATGTATGTTATTATGTAATTGAGTTGGTTTACAGATGGCGTGATAAACCTGATTTAACTAAAAATTTCTATTAGGAACCATTAAATAAATAAAAAAAAAGGATGTTTTATGTAAATCAAACTCGTGGCTCCTTTTATGAACCGATTCAATAATAAACTTATAAAAAGCTTACTCTATTCACTGAAAAAAAAAAAAAGACCTTTACTCTTATATAGTTTTGTAATTATAAATTTATTTTTTCAACTATATATGTATTTTGAGAATTCCCTGTCTTAAAATTAATTGTTTCAGAAGCAAACAATTAATGACATGGAGGCCAATTTTGGCCATCAATCAGCAGATGAATGCAAGAATTACACCGCCATATATTGTCAAAATTAGATGAATATTATTTAGGAGGGTGTATATAAATTATCATATAACTCTTCTAATTTAATTAGATGTTTAAAGTTTAAATTATATTTGTGAGAATGTGTTTTTTTTGTCCTATCTAAGTTCAAATCCCATGACCAAGAAAAAAAAAATCTCAAACGTAAATTTATTTAATTTAGTTCACTTAATTATCGGTTTCAAACTAATTTAATCTCCCAATTGAAAATTTGTTCAATCTATTATTTTTCTTTACGGTCTTCAATTTATCCACATTTAGTATTTTTTAAAAATTATAGTCTAATAGATATATTTATATAAATATATGTATTCTCAATATATACAATCAATATGCTCATTTAGTACATCGATACAAGTTATTATTTCCTTTTTTTTTACAAGAAAAATAATCTTATTGATTCAAACCGATAATATCGATAAAAATACTAATACAAATCCGAAAAATCACAGAAAATGAAATCGTAAAAAATTCATAACACTCAGATTAATAACATAATAAATTGGCGCAATACCTACACATTTGAAAATATTATAGTGATTGAAATACCTATGACTCCAGTTTTGCTGACGATCATAATCTAATTTAATATCTCTTTCAAATCGAGTATATTTTACCCATTTAAATCGTCCATACAAAAATAAAATACTGCAACAAGACAACAAAAAACCAAACTTCACAACATGAAGATGAAATCACAAAAAAATAAACAATTAAAATAAACCTAGATCTATATAAAATAATTACTTATTTTTATAAATAAATTGATAGAAAGAAATATAGAGAAGTGATTTCAAACTAAGAGTGGCCAAAAAATACCCCTCCTTACTTAACTTGTTTCCTAAAATTTTAGAACATGAATCCAACAAGTTATGAAACAAGTTATAATTAACTTCTATACAATTTATTACACTATAAATTATTTTATTTTTATGGAAACATATATAATAAAAATTTTCCATCTTTAATGCTAAATTCTTGTAGAGTTTATAGGCTTGGCATTGAAGCGGGACGGTGATCTCTATCCCCACTGTAGCAGAAATCTCTATTTCCATTTCTATCATATTGACGGAGATAAATTTGCTCCAATTTCAGCGGAAATCTGAATTTTTTTCAAGCTAAAAAAATTATTTTGATATAAGTTAAAATTTATGTAATAAAATTGTATACCTTCATGTAATGTTTAAAATACAATTTTGTAATATAATAAATTACTTATATAATAGTTTGTCATTAATTAATTTAATTTATTATCAATTTTATATGTCATAATTTTTATAGATTTCTATTTACAAATAAATTTAAAAAATGTTAGTTTATATTTAAATTAAGTTAATTAGTAACTCAATCCTTATTAATTTAACAATATCAAATGTAAATTTTTTATATAGTATTGATCAAATTGATCCCGTAATTTAAGCAAAAAATAACACTTTTCTTATTTTAGATATTATATGGAATATACTCCTATATATTTCAAACTTTTTAATTTTTAATATTAATTTTTCAAGTGTTTTTAAATTTTGTATCGGATGTATTTTTTAAAATAATGTAAAAGATACATTATTATATTATATTTTATTGTATAAATTATACTTTTGTTCACTAATTACTATCTATATTTATTATATTGTAATTTATAATATATTATTTTTATTAAGGATAAAAAATATTTAAAATTATTGGTTCCCCACAGTATCGGGGATGGAGATCTCCTCAAGGCGGGAAGTATTATCTTTGTCCCGAGAAATTTTTTCCATTCTCATCTCCATAAGAGAGTGAATCGAAAAATTGCCGCCCATTGGAAAATGGGAATTCCCCGCCCGTTGCCAAATCTACTTGAAAAGCTCTATGAAAATCGTTGCAGAGAAGATTGACAATCTAATAATGTTAATTTATACTTATTTCTTGATTGAAAAAAATAAACAGAAGCCTGATGAATCACAACTTTTTTCATTTTCTTTATATATATTTGAGAACATTTAGATATTTGCATGACATATCATATATATTTTTACTTTTCATTAATGCATATAATATTCAAGAAATAAGTAATTATAAGTATATAGAATTTTTTTAATTATTATAAATAGATTTTGAAATTTAACAAATAAATAATATATACTATACTTGACGGCTTATGCATAATAGTTCTAAAAATTTATTAGTTTTAAATTAATTTACTAGCTAGCTGACAATAGAATCATGCGTATTAGCTATATATAATCTGCCTACTCTTCCGAAGAAGTTACAATTAGCATTTGCATTAAAAAAAAAAAAAGTGGTGTAATTTTGTTATTTGAACGAATCATAAAGAATCAAAATTGTCAAATCCAGTTCAGACAATGAACCGAAAAAGACAAAGAATCAAAAGCTTGATCAAATTTAACTAAAATTGAACTGGTGTGATAAACTTTTTTAAAATATAATATGCCGCATATATTTTATGCATAATAAAATGTGAATTTTTTTTTTTTTTTTTTTTGTAATAAACCATATTTCATTTTATTATATATGGAATTAAGCAAACCAAAAAAGAGCAAGACACTACACCTCTTCATGCCACAAAGAACATAAAAAGAAGAGAAAAGAAAAGGCACAAAGAACAAGGAACAGCAAAGCAACCCAGCCAACAAAAAGGAAACCCAAACCACAAATCATCTCAATCGCCTTGTTTGCTTATAATTGGACAAAAATTTTATCCCATTTGGAGACATAATAAGGCTTGTCATGTTGTAAGGAAACATAGAGCGGGATGCTTTAAACCATAACCAAACTCGAGAGATGAATAGTTGTTTGCAAATCGTTATCTTCCCCTTTGAAGCATAAATTATTTCTTCTCAACCATAATGACCAAGAAATAGCATGAAATAAGGTGCACCGGAATTCTTTTTGCAACTTACTCGAAACACTTGCCTCCCAAAGAAAAAAGAAATCTGTCGTGTTTCCAAGCACAACCATCGTCAGACCCCACCAATTCATAAAAAAAACACCAGATTTTCCAAGCAACCAGGCAGAGAAGAAGAACGTGGTTGGCATTCTCCCCAAAAGACCGCAAGACAAGCAGTGATTAGAGCTAATGGTGCACATAACTCTGGTAAAAAGGAAGTCTTTGGTTGGCAGGATATTGTTGAAAACAGACCACCCAAAAAATTTAATCTTTGCAGGTATGATTCTAGTCCAGACATAGGGAACATTGCTACTGACAGTGTACTTGCAGCTCATAAAATTGATGTAAGAAGACCGAACCGTGTAAACATCGGACTTATCATGCTTCCAATAGATATGATCGTGGCAGTCATCATCAATAATCAAGACACCATTAATAATAGATGATAGATCATAAGATCTTTGAAGCTCATTTTCAGAAAGATTGCGAGTCCATTTAAGATTCCAAAACCAAACCCCATTGTGAAAGCTTCCCATATTAGATACGAAGGCAAACGGTTCAGCTGCAATATCAAAGAGATCAGGAAACATAGCAGCTAGAGAGTTAGTGTCGTGCCAGTGGTCTGTCCAGAAGAGAATACTCCGCCCATTTCCCAATTTGAAACTAAAGCTTTTCTGTAAAAACCTTGAAAAATCATTATTCCCCCCAAAAGTTCCAACAATACCTTTCCAAACTTGAGAACAAGATGAATAAAAAGTAACAGAATCCAGGCGACTCACACCATATTTGTAACCAATAACCTCAGATCATAAATTCCCAGCTTCAAAATTAATTTTCCACAGCCATTTAAAGAGAAAGGCCTTGTTATGCACAGATAAGTCACATATACCAAGGCCACCATAGTGCTTTGGCCGAACAAGAACATCCCAGTTAATACGGTGCATTTTTTTTGGGACTAACACCACCACTCCAAAAGAATGCTCGAATATGCTTGTTAATAGAATCTGCTACAGCCTTTGGCATGTTGAAGATAGAAAGAAAATACAGAGGAAGAGAGGTGATGCAGGATTTAATAAGAGTCAGACGTCCATATTGAGAAAGGACTTTACCTTTCTAGAAAGAAAGGCGTTGCTGAATCCTGGCAATGACTGGTATCCATATTGAAATTCGAGCAGGGAAAGCGCCTAAAGGCAAACCCAAATAAGTAAAGGGTAGCTTTGTGGTCTTGCAAAAGATAGATAATGCAATGTCTTGGAGAACTTCGTCGTTGGTATTAACACCCACAATAGAGCTTTTGTGAAAATTAATATGCAAGCTAGAGACAATAGAAAAACATTGTAGCATCCTAGCCAAATTCAAGAAGTCTTTAACAGTAGATTTAGAAAATATGAGCATATCATCTGCAAACTACAGGTGGGTAATGGTAGGAGCAAGACGAGGAATTTGATAGTCGGATAACATACCTACACACTGCATATTTCTAATAAGAGCAGAAAGAGGTTCAACCACCATAATGAACAAGAAGGGCGATATAGGGCAACCCTACTTAACACCATTGAAGAGATAGAACTCTTTAGAAGGTGTGCCATTAACCATAATAGAGGACCTTAAGTTGCTAAAACATTCCAAAATCCAACTACACCACTTCGTAACAAAACCTATACAAGTTAAAACCCATAACAGATGATCCCACTTAACAGTATCAATAGCTTTCTCAAAATCTATTTTGAACATAGAGCAAGAAGAGCCAGCTTTTTTGCTAGTGTCAATAATTTCATTGGCAACAAGAAAACCATCAAGAATATGTCGGCCTTGAAAAAAAGCTGCTTGGCTTGGACTAGTGACACAATTAATAACAGACTTCAGACGATTAGCTAACAACTTTGCTATAATTTTATAGAGAACGTGAATCAACGAGATAGGCCTAAAGTCCTCCACTCGACATGCTCCGACTTTTTTAGGCACTAGTGTAATAAAAGAATGCTTAATGGCATTCAGAAGTGTACCGGACAGAGAAAGTGTTAATCATGTTCCAAATATCACCTTTGATGAAATTCTAGGCCTTCTTGTAGAAATAGAAATTAACTCCATCTAGGCTCGGGCTTTGGAAGAACCACAAGACCAAACAGCACTTCTAACTTCTTGAATGGAGAAAGGTTTCTCTAGATCAGCCACCTGTGAATGGCTAGGCTGCTTAAGATCAAGGTCAAGAATAGTACCCAAGAGCACAGGCTAAACCTTCGAGAAAAATGATTGAAGAAGGTTGAAGAAATAGAGGCATGATCTTTAAGAACCCGACTGCCTAAGAAAATTTGCTGAATAATGTTACGCCTTAACCTATTAGATGCTTTTATATGACAAAAACTTTGTATTTCTGTCTCCCAACTTGCACCAACTGACTCTTGGTTTTTACCGCTAAAGAGATTCTAGTTGTCGGTTATAAAAATTGAGCCCATTGTTTAAGAATGCCAAATAATTAGATTCTGGTTTCGAGGAATCACTTATCAAATCAAGCTTGTGGATGTCTTTCTCAATGTAGTTAATAGTAGTTGACAAATTGCTAAAACACTATTTATTCACTAAGAAGGTCTTTAAATTCCTAAAATTAGATTGCAAAGGTAGAAAGGAAGGAAAGTCATTCCAAAAAAGTTGGATCATAACAGCCAAACCAGGCACATTCCACTAACAATCAATAGTACGAAAAGGCTTTGGGCTTGAATTGCAAATAACATTGCCAAACCAGAGCAAACAGTGGTCTGAAGGCCCTTTCATAAGGGCCAACAACTGAGAGTGCGGGTAAGCATGGAGGCAAGCAGTAGAGACTAACGCTAGGTCAATACAACTTTAGGAGGTGTTATTCCTACAAGTAAAAGAAGCCCTCTTTAAATCGATATCCATAAGCATACTACTAGAAATGAAACAATTGAAATGATGAATACCAGTAAGAGGAGACTGAGAAGGCATATGCTTAGATGCAGAACACACCTAATTGAGATCCCCAATAAGAAGAACGGGTAAATCTGTAAATTGCCGAATATAACTCTATAGATCAAACCAAAGCTCAAGTTTAAGGTTTGGAAAGTTGGAACATGGTCCATAAACTGCAATGATACAACAAGGGAGCAGATTAGAATGAAAACTGCCATGGACAGCAACCCAGCTCTTATGAGTAATACTGTTGGTGCAATTGAAGTTGGCTTTGTCCCAAGACACCAAAATACAACCAGAGCCATTATCTGAAGCTTTAGAGAAAACCCAATCACAATTAAGCATTCCCCAAATACTACGAATTTGTGGGAATAAAATAGAGGAGCATTTAGTCTCTAGCAAAACCACAAATTTGCCTTTTTGGAGGAGATAATTATACTATACATATTTCATAAACAATAGTATGTTTAAGATAATATTTATAATTAAAATCAATTTATAACTATATTAAAAAGAATTAGCCTTGAAAAACTCTAGTTTCTTTTCTCTCAACTTTTTTTTTTTTTTTTCCTTCTCTAATCGTTCATCTTTATTAAGTAATGAGTGTTTTTTTTTTTCCAGTTTTGGCCTGAAATCACCCCTCTATACTTCATTCTATCAATTTATTTTATAAAATAAGTAGTTATTCTACATAAATTTAGGTCTTTATTTTGATTGTTTGTTTTTTATGATTTTGCCGTCTTGTTGCGGCATTTGATTTTTTGTCGTCTTGTTGCGATATTTTATTTTTGTATGGGTAATTCAAACGGACAAAGCATGCACTGTCCGTGATTTAGGTTTGGATAATTATTATGTTTTATTATCATAATTAAAAATTATCGAAGTCTAAATTCAGTATTCAAATGTTAATAAAGGATTTTATTTATATTATGGATGATTTAATTAAGAGGTATAAAGTTGGGTAGAGTTATAAGTAAGAAGTAAAAGTCAATGATTTAAGTGGGTATTTAGCAAAAATAAGGAGGGACCAAAGTGACATTTTTAACAAAGTATAAAAATTCTTCTTCTTCCTTCTTCCTCATTAACATCAGCTCCCAAACCCTAAATTTTCCACCCAAAATTCGTGCTCCCTCCATTCTTTCACTTGTTTTCACTCAAAAAAAAGCCAAAACTACCAAAAACTAAAGGGAAAACTACTTATATAGCACAAAACCTTTTAGAAAAGTAGAAATAGGGAGTTATTAGAGATACAAAAGCCATTTTCTTAGAGAATGAAGAAAGGAAGAAGCTAAATACCCAAACTCATCTTGTCTTTAGCAAAGGAAGAGGTAAATGAAGCAAAAAACCATATTTTATTATTCTTTTCTCTTGTTTTCCACCATTTTCATGCTTGGTGGAGACCTATTTCATATGGGTTAAGTTTTATGTCAAGCTATAATTTTTAGTTGTTAAAACACCTTCCTCAAGCTTGTAGTATGTTAAAAACTAAGGTTTGACATAGATTTTGGGTTAAAAGGGAAATCTTGATAGTCATAGTTAAGTTTCCTTATGTTGGTTCTATAGTTTAAAAGAGACATTTAGATGTCTTGATAGGTAATAGAGAGGGTGGTGAAAACCCCCAAAGGGAAGAGCAAACTTGAGGGCTTAAGGTTTTTAAAGCTCCATTTGAGGTTAGTACATATATGCATTTTTATTCCCAAACTCATAACATTTGCATTTTTGAAATGGTAGTTGTTATGTCTTGAAATAATGATTGACATGATATTGATGTTGGAAATGATAATTATTATGATTTATGATTATTGAGAATGTTTGTGAATTTAATCTAATTTTTGGTTAAGTATTGTATTTTTGTGATATTGCTGGAATTTTTTGGAATAGTCTTGATTCCTTTAGACATAACTCATATTATAGAACTCGGAATTATATGAAACTAATTGGAAATGAAACTATACACATAGGGTTAAAACTTTCATGCAGAATATGGATTCGAATTCTAATTGTAAGTAGGCCAAAAAAGGGCTATACAAGTTTGATATTGAACTGTTCATAAAATCTTGTGCAAATTTTCAGTGAACAACTCTTAGTTTTTAAACTATAACTTATGCTATGAAATTCAGATTTGTGTGTTTCTTATTACGTACGAAAGTTAAGACATTGAGCTAAAACTTCATAGGAGAGCATGAGATTTAATTCAGTTTCTATATGGGTGAAAAATACATTCCAATATCATGGAAGAAATCTGCCCAGAATGATATCTTTGGAATTTAGTCTCTTATATTGTGTGACATATATATATGCTAAATTGTTGAAATTTTCCTTCTTCGCACTTAATTGTGTATTTTATATGAGGTTTGTGAGTCCCAATAAAGTAAATTATGGCATATGATATGCAAATATGGAATAAGATAATATTATAACATATCATGTTTAAAGAAATTATGAATATATATAATTGTCCATTTATCTTACAAGGATAAGCCTTAAGATGGATGACATGCTATTCATGGTCTTTTACGGTATCGTATGAAACTTCTATATGATTCTTAATTATTAGATAAAGTGACTTAAGTTTGGAGAGCGCTCTTATCCATTATGCTAACAACTTAATCATATTATCATGTCAAGGTGACTTAAGCTTAGAGAGCACTCTTAACTCAAGGTCCTGACGATCATAATTACAGGAATACATAAATAGGTGAATAAGGTGGTTTAAACTCGGAGAGTACTCCTATTCATAACCAGCTATCTAATTAGTCTGATTTTTTAGTAAATGGGCTATTGGCTAATTAAATAAGCTGAATAAAATGGAAATGACTAATTGTTTCAAGACTATTGAACGTTTTATGATATGTGACATAAGAATGTATAATATCTCTAGGTTCAGATGATTGCGAATAATTTATAGTTAATTGTCAATATGATCGACATATTCACTTTGATTGTCATTTCATTGATATATGTACATAATTTGATGATATTATACAAGTATGCTATGTATGTTATTCAATGATTACAAGATTTTGGGCAAAATAAAAATAAATATGAAAACAAAATATATTATATTGGTTGATAAGCATGGTTTATGCATATGATTATGCTCTATGTCCAATATGATTATATATAGATACATGCTTGTATCATTTTAAATGTATATTTTATCGCATGTTGGACATTGTTTTTGGCATGAGCATGAGTATATACATGATATGTCATCCCATGGTTCATGAATTTATATACCTATATGTACCACTAAGCATTAGGTTGTTTAGCGTATGAGTGTTCCTGTACGCAGGTTTGGAGCCGATAAATAGAGAAAGTTAAATGAAGAGAAAAAAAACCTATCAGAGACTAGTGCATGTCTTTGGGTCGGTGATATCATGACATCTTTTATTTTTGTTACATGTCATATGAGATATGGGTAGTCGGTTTTGTACATGTTTATTGGATGAAAGAGCATATATTTTTTTATGATATAGTTTTGTAAACACCGGCCTCGTTTAACCCAAACTAGATTTATTTTATTGGATGATGATAGTTTTATGCATGATATAAGATATAGATTAATATGTTAATATGACAACCTGGAAAAAAAGCTCGTAGGAAATGATGTTATTAAATAATATGATATAAGGGAAAGAAAAAATTTTAATTTTACAAAGGTTTTCTATTACGGGAAGTCTATAACACTTGCTTATATAGTTAATTCTAATTGAGAGGGTGTTACAAAGCATATTCAATCAAATAGAGATATCAAATCAGATTATAGCTTTCAGTATATTGAAGAACTAGAGTCATAGGTATTTCAGTCACTATAATATTTTTAAATATGTAGGCATTGTGCTGATTTATTATACTATTAACCTAGGTGCTGTTAATTTTTTCGTTGTTTCATCTTTTATGATTTTTAACAGATTTGTATTTGTATTTCAATCGATGTATTACTAGTTTGAATCAATGAATTTATCTTTCTTGTAAAAAAAAACTATATTAAAAAGATTTACTCAACATAATATATTTATATTTATTACTTCAATAAATAATAAAATTAAATTATTCATGTAATTTATATTTTTAAGAATTAAATAGTTAAATTACATAAGAATATCCATTAATTTATTAATTA
>CATIWF010016421.1:0-27738 GCA_949630135.1 Balakata baccata | reverse complement strand
AGCTTTCAAGGGCTGAATTTACAGCAAAACTTAAGTGAAACAATGAAGAAAAGAAGGCTCTTATGGGGGAAGAAGAAGAAGAAACGGCTGGGGAGATAAGGCTGTTCAGAATGTGTGAAAAGAAACAAAATGGGCAGCACTAATAAGCCAAAAGCTGCCTCTCTTTCTTTGTCCTTTCTTCCTTTTCCTTTTCTTTCTTTTTTTTTTTTAATTTCTGTCATTTAATTAACTTATTTTCAATACCTTGTCATCCTTCTTTAATTTATAACTTGACACGTGCGATTTGCTCTTATTACGATAACCGACCGATAGCAAGTCTACCTCGTGAGCATGTTCTATCTAAAATCCCTATGTATGCATGTGTTTTGTATGAATGACATTTATAAAATGAATATATCCAAATGGAATGTGTGTAATAATGCATGTGGGAGAGTCGAGAATGTTACAAACTGACCACTGCTCCTGTGATTATGGCACCAGATTGGTTCTTGCCCTTTGAAATTATGTGTGATGCTAGTGATTATGCCATTGGGGCTGTACTTGGGCAAAGGATAGACAAAGCATTGCATGTCATATACTATGCTAGTAGGACCCTAGATGATGCTCAAGTAAATTACTCTACCAATGAAAAAGAACTTCTGGTAGTTGTATTTTCATTGGATAAATTTAGATCTTATTTATTAGGGTCTAAAGTTATTGTTCATTCAGACCAAGCAGCCCTAAGATATCTTTTGACTAAACCCAATGCTAAACCGAGGCTAATTAGATGAGTGCTTTTATTGCAAGAATTAACTTAGAGATCAAAGATAAGAAAGGAAGTGAAAATTTATTAGCCGGCTATCTCTCTAAGTTAATTTCAAATTTTGATGTTTTGGCTTCCAAAAAGGCATTTGTCGAAACTTTTCCTGATGAATATTTGTTTGTTACGAATCATGAGCCATGGTATATAGATATTGTTAACTATTTAGCTTGGGATATACTAAGACCTGACATGCCCTTCTAGGAGAAGAAAAGATTTTTATCTATATGTAGGAACTATTTCTAGGATGAATTGTACCTTTTCAAGATTTGTGTTGACCAAATCATCTAGAGATGTGTTCCCAAGGATGAACAGCAGAGCATCCTGACCTTTGCCATCAACTTCAGTATGGGGGTCATTTTGGTGGTAAGAAAATAGCCTATAGAGTCCTTCAATCAGGTTTCTTTTGGTCTACCTTGTTTAAAGATGCCCACGCTTTTTCTTTGCAATGTGACAAGTGCCAAAGAAGCGGGAACATAGGTAAGAGGGATGAAATGCCTTAAAATTATAACCTTGTGGTTGAATTGTTTGATGTTTAGGGTATAGATTTTATGGGACCTTTTCCCCCGTCTAATGGCTATGAATATATCCTCATTGTGGTTGATTATATGTCTAAATGGGTAGAAGCAATTCCTACTAAAACTAATGATACTAACATGATTGTGAAATTTGAGAAGGATAATATTTTTTGTAAGTTTGGAACCCCTAGAGCGATCATTAGTGATGGTGGAAGTCACTTTTGCAATAAGGTATTTGCAAAAGTATGGAATTGCACACTAGATAGATAGATAGATTTTGGGCATTGAACCTAAATGATGCATTTTGGGCATACCGAACCACATAGAAAACCCCAATTGTTATAAGCCCATTTCATTTAGTCTTTAGGAAGGTGTGTCACTTGCTGGTAGAGCTAGAACATAAAGCCTATTGGGCCACAAAGACCCTTAACCTTGAGCTCAGTGAGGCTAGAGAAGCAAGGCATTTACAACTACATGAGCTGGAAGAGTTAAGACAAGAAGTGTACGAAAATGCCAAGCTTTACGATGAGAGGGCAAAATGGATACATGACAAGCTTCTAATTCGTAAGGTGATGATTCCTGGAATGAAGGTATTATTGTTTAACTCAAGGTTTAAATTGTTTCCATATAAGCTGCAATTAAGATAGAGTGGTCCTTTCACATTGACTGAAATATTTCCGCATGGGGCTATGGAACTCCAACACCTAACCACTGGCAAAAAATTCAAAGTGAACGGACGACTTAAGAGGTATTACGAAGGCTCCCCTCTAGCGAAGGTAATGGAGACCACACTATTGAAGACCCTGTAGTCTTAGAGCAGAAGACCATTTTGCCTAGATGTTAAATATGGCGCTTCTTGGGAGGTAACCCAAGCTTAAGACATATCCTTTTCTTTTGATTAGATTTAAAGTTTTTAATTTTGTTAGTAGTTCTTTTATTACTCTCACCCCCATGCTCAAATATGTCTAATGGAACTCAATTGTAGTGTTAGTTGTGTGCAGGAGAGATACAATATTAGTGAGGAAGAGTAATGTTGGGAAGTAAGGAAGGCACTGTGCATGACCCGTGCTCACCTTATTAGTTCATTCACTATGCACAACCAATGCAAGGTGCATAACTTGTGCAGGCCTCATCAATTTGTTCACTGTGCACAACCCATGCTCGCCTCATCAGTTCATTCACATTGCACGAACCGTACAAGGTGCGCGACCCATGCATGACCTACCTGAAGATTCACAATGCACACCCTGTGCAAGGTACACGACTCGTGTGTTTTGACCTAACCATTCACTGTGCATGACCCATGCAAGATCAAGCTTTGCAAACTAAAAGAACATAGCACGACTCGTGCTGCCTGCCCTAGCTATAAATAGCCCTCCTCACATTTTTCTCCTACTTTTCTCTTCTCCACTTGCACGACTCATACCTCCTTCTTCTCCTCTCACCAAGTTTAGCCCTTTCACCCTATTTCTCCTAGATTTCTTACTCCCTTCAACCTCAATTCCTTCCTCCAAGCCCTAATTAACCTCTCCTCCTTTAGCAATCATGGTGTGAACGAAGATAATGGGGAAGCGGCAGAAGAAATACGCCTCAACATCTTACTCCTCTTTCGATTCTCCTCTCCACCACCCCTTCCTCCCAACATGCTCATACAAGGCATAAATAAGGGGAAACATAAGGTTACTGCTAGAGCTCCTCCCCTACCTGCAAGACTAACAAACTTATCAAACAATTATGGTGCCCCTATCCCCATCTACACAGAGTATGAAGGTCAGGAGTACCTCTGAGCCCTTCAAAGGTATGATGCCCCTATACACTTTCTCGATTTTGATAGGTTACATGCTTTGGGTTGTTTGAATTGGGATGAACGGTTCGCTAAGAACCTAAGGTGGTCTAGTTTCATTCAGATGTGCACCCTTAGCTATAAATGTCTCATTAGGGAGTTTTTCACCACCCTAAATGTGCACAATTCATTAATTATGATTAAATTTTGGCTTTTTGGCATTAAGTACACATCAAACTTGTCCAAAATGCATAAAGTTTTTGGCTTTCTCAAAATCAATGCCACATAGGTGCCCAAAGACTTTAACCGAGATAAGGCATGGAAGTTTTTCACCGATGAGAACAAATTTAACACTCATGATGCTAAAAATGGTCTGTTCCTTAACCTGACAAACATTGTAATGCATAAATTCATGTGCCATGCCATTTTTGGTAAGACTGAGAGTAATAAGGTTAGCACTCCCGAATTGTTTTTACTCTGGTGTATGCATAAGGGCAAACATATTGCCACAGGTGCATTTATTTTTGCTACGATGTCGCATATCTTGAGTTACCCTACTGCCCCTTTAGGGTTTAGGCACATTATCACTGCACTAGCTATTAACTTGCATGGGTTTGATCCTAATACCACTAACCTAATCGTGCTTAAACGCGCAAGATCCAAAGGTTGAAAATCTGATTATCAAAGTGATAATATTGACTAGTAATCTCATTCTCTACTGTTTTTGAAATTTATGAATTGTAAAATTCTTGAAAATAAATAGACAGTGTGAAGATTGATAAAAAGGCAATATTTGGAAAAATTAGTGGCTAAAATTGATATTTTTGTATTGCATGGGTTAGATAATATTTGATAGTAGAATGCTATATATACAAGAGTTGAACCCTTGCTGTGATTTGCTTTTGAGTTAAATTAAAATTAGAGGTTTTCCTTTAACATTAAAGTTGCAATATCTTAAATTAAATAGAAAAATATTATGAAAAGTAGAGTCTGTAGCTGATATACTTGTGATAATTGTGACTTTGTGGACTGTTGGATATGGACTTTATGAATATTTTCATACAATTTTAAGGATGAAGTCATTTTGGATATTTGCATTATGATTGATATTTGCTGTATTTGCTTGATTAATATTTTGTCTTGTGATAAATTAAATTTTCTGAGTGAAATTGAATATGGGCTGAATATGGTTGAATAGTTGAAATTCAAAAATGGTATTGATACTAAGATTATTCAATTGGTAATGGTTTATGATAAGAATTGAATAATAAAATTTTTTTTGGATGGTGACTTGTTTAAGGGTGATATATTTATACTATTAATTTTGATGGTCATTTAGGATTACTGTCTTAACAAGTTAAGATTGGAATATGCAAATGTCTTACTGATATTATAAGTTTTAATGCAATATGACATAAATAATGAGAAATATTGTGATTTTGGTTATTTTTGAGCAATATGATAGGTTAGAGCTATATACATTTCGGATATATCTGAACATGTTAATTTCTTTTAGCTAATATTATGTGTTTGGAACTGATCTTGCAGTATTTTATGCTTGCCCAAGTATTTTGAACTTTTAAATTGGTATGTTATTGCTATTTGAACTTCTAGTTTAGATATTTGAATACATTTATTTTAGATATTTTGTTGAGATATTTGAAACATATTTGATATATGTTGAATTTAATATGATGATTGATACTTATGTTGCAATATTATAGGACATTGGATAATTAAAACACTATTAACTGATTGGTTGTTTAAATGAAAAATGCTATAAATGATTGAACTTACAATGTGCTGGGTATATTGGACATGTTGTCGAAATTTTGAGTTATAATATATTGTTGATAGATTAAAATATATTATGCTTGTGTCATTTGAACATTTGGCATTTTGAATTGGATTATTGAAGTGCTATTATTGATATATCACTGATAAATTGGGCTGAACTGGTTGCACTTTTTTGTTACATATGATATGTTTGATCATTATTATGAACTTTAGCCAGAAATATGTTGATGATAGATTTTTTTTTTTTTAATGATTGGTTGAAATCAGATAATGTTAATATGCTTTTATTGAGCTTTGAATATTTGAATGTATATATGATAAACTTAGTTTGCACTTATTTGAAGTATTTGGTGATTACAAACTCCTTTATGATTGATGACAAAAATGAGGAGAACTATGTCAATTTGATTATGATATATATTGAGATATATGTAGTATATGACCAAATGAAAGAAATATGTGACTTAATAATGTATGATCACTAGGAATAGAGTTGAATTCTAATGAAATGCTTCTTGCTTTATATGTGGTATTTTGATAGAATTTAGATTCTAGTATTTAAATGAAAATGCATATATTTTGTATATTTTGTTTTTGAGAGGAATTATATTTTTAGAGAATAATTTGCTGAAATTTTTTATTACACCCCTATGTATGGATTAAGGGGGAGATTTTTGTGTGCTAACTTGGTACAAATTCTAAGTAACATGATAAAGGTTTTGTTATTATCAAAAAAGGGGAGAATATTGGCTCAAAGGCTACAAGGATTGTGTCCCATATTTTGATGATTCTAAAACCATGATTTAAGTGATAGAATTTGTTATATCATTGCTTTAATTTTAGATTTTGATCTTAAAGAATTGGAAGTGAAAGACATATATTCAAGAAGAGACATATGTGCAATAAAGAGGTATATTAGGATAAAGTCATTGTGATGTATGTCTAAAAGTGAAGCTTGAGTTTTATAAAATTAAAATGATTTTTAATACAATTAGAAACCTGGTATTTTAATAGTATACTAAACATACACTAACAGTTTTCACTAAAAACAAAATAACAGCTAGTTTTTTGGAAAATGAAAATATGTATCAACTGGTAAGTTTTTGACACTAGAAGTACAAATACGAGTTGAAAGAACATTTTTATTGTTGGAAAATCAAAGATTTTACAAGAGAAAAGAGCTTTACACTTTTTAAACCATTTTCCTTCCAATTGAGCTTCATTCTTAGATATTCTTCATCTTAACTATAGCTTTCCTTGTCAAATTCGTAATCTAAGCTTAAGAGTGATTTATTTTTATTACAGTTTGCAAGTTTGGCATAAAAACTTGAGTTGGGGTTGTTTAGCACCTAGGTTGAAAGTTATTCAAGTGTTTTCAAGTTTTACTTTGTAAAAACTTGGGTTTAGGTTTGAGAACATAGGTTAGAAAAGTCTATGACTATAACTGCTTGATTCTTGCCTTTAAAAAGAATTCTTAGTGGAGAAAAACTCTCAAGAATATGTCTTGAGGAGTATATATAGGCAAAGGTGTCGAACTACTATAAATTCAACTGTGTCAAGCTATTACCTCTTATCCTATTCTCAAGTTGATAATATGATTTGTTGAAAACATTTTAAATCTGATTTTTACGTTAAAGTGTGTTGAAAAATATTTTTTTTTAAATACTCATTTATGCTTAAATTTGTTTGAAGTTTTTGTTGCAAATAAAAGAAGTGAATTATTTGACAAAAACTGATTTTTGATGTTGAGAAACTTTTCAAGGCATAAACTTCGATTTTGTTAAAAGAAATTTCAAACCCCCCCCCCCCCCCCTTCTTTTTGAGCTATTTTAGGACCTACAGTTGGATGATATTCCTTATGATCATTTAGGCTTATTTCCCTTTTTACCCACCTTTTCACCCAAGCCACATTACAAACTTGTGAAGACCTCGAGATAGGTGTCTTGGCAATATTGTGAGCGGTGGAGACTGGATTAGAGTGCAAACTTATAGAAGTGCTTGTTGTGCTTTGAATGAGGGATCGTTTGAACAATAGCCTAAATACTTAAGAGATTGAGAGACGTGTGAGGACTAGTGTGGGGGAATTCCATACATTCCCTCTTATTGTGTGCAATTGACTATCTTGATATGATTGTTTGCATATTTGTTTAGAAGGTGTAATATGATCTTGTTAATTTATTTTTTATTGTGGATCTGAAATTGGAATTAAGTTTTGGTTGGGTATAATTAGCTTTGGAGCTTACATTCTGGTATTACAGGTGCACTAGTGAAGCTTAGGACGATTGAGTATTGGGCAAGGGGTAGAGTGGTCCATTTGTGTTTGAGTTAAGCATGTTGTCGTCTTTCATGCTTAGAAGTTTCTTGGGGATAAGCAATGGCTAAGTGTAGGGGAATCTGATGTGACGTTCAATTGTAGTGTTAACTGCATGTGCTTGATGTGCATTTGTTGTTAGTTTTCTTTAAATTTAGTTTCTTTTGATTATGTTTTCATTGGTGTAGGTATTGACATGGAAAACGAGGAATTCAGGGGCCTTCATGTTAAATTAAAGCCTGAAAATGAGGAACAGGGAGTTGCGAGTCAGATTTCAGTCAAGCAGCAACTGCATGGTCGTGTAGTCTACACGGGGCATGCAATTGTTGGACATTACTCACTGTACACAACCCGTGAACAGCATGGCAAGGGTTTGGGTATGCACAATGCACGACCCATGCATCTTCATCAAGGTAGCCACTATGCAACACCTGTACACATCTTGGATTATTGGGGCCCATGTTTTGTAACTCAATTTCTATTGGCTGGGACTTCTTTCTGAGATGTAATTAATGAATGAATTGGGGACTAAAAAGGAAGTTTGATAAAGATTTTATTTTTTGTAATTAACCTAGGTACAGAAAGGGAATTTTTTATAGGAAAAGGGGGAGGCTGACTTTAGACAAATTTGATTGATTCTTTGGAGATCTGGAGGCGTGGCAAAGGAAAATTCGGAGGCCACTAGACTTAATTGCAACAACCACATGCAATTAGCTTGGAGTTCCATCCATTTGGGAATTAAAGCTTAGATCTTTGGAAGATAGTGACCAACTATTCCAGGGGATTTCGGGTTTAAACTTCCTAAAGGGCTTTGGATTTCTGTTTTTAATTCCTTATTATTGTATTCATGTTTAGTTCAAGCAAAGTTATTGACTTGATCATAGTAGTAGCAATGTTTGGCTAATACTTTTGTAAGGAGTTTGTTAGCTACCTAAGATGTAATAACTTTCCCTTTATTGAATAAAGTTTAATTCTTTTCATCCTCAATTGTGCTTAATTACTTTCATTTGAATATATGACTAGTCATCTTGCGTTTAAAGTGAAAGGAATATTTTAGGATTTTGTTATTAGACAAACCATTTGTAAACGTTAATTATACCATTAATTTGGGTAGTTAATGATTAAAGTGAGAGCTAACAGAATTAAACTTTATTAGGCTTAATTGGATATAGGGAAGGGATTACAGATTAGGGACGTTTGCTAAATGCCTAATTTATCGCATTGATTGAGTTATATTTGTTTTTGTCATTTTCAATTATTAGATTGTTTTCAATTTAGTTAATTAATCTTGCAATCATCAAATTGTGGTTAGAATGTTTAGAATCATTAAATTGTGTTTATTGGCAATTTAGAGTAACTAAGAATTTAAGTCAAATAGTTTCTTGTGAGATCGATATCAAGAGTGAGTTCACCATTCTAAGGTGGCTAATACACTTGTGAGTACAAACTTTGTCATATCAATGTGAAAGACTAAGGTGGCTTGAGGCCGGTATTTGGCACTCTCAACCAGGAAAGCTCGGTGGAGATTGGAAAAGTGTTTGAACTTGTGTATATGATTATGCTATATGTTATGAAATGAATATATTTAACTCATATTGATGAAGTATGCTTATGGAATGTTTTATAGTATTAAAGGCAAGATATATGGTGAGTTTGGTGGATTACATATTTATATACAAATGTGGATTGTATGTTGATATGTACCAATAAGCAAGGTTTACTTAGCATGTGGGTATTTTTGTCTCACACACAAATTGTATATAGCTGAAGAGTTGACAAAGAGGACGAGCCACTGAAGAGAAAAAGGACAAAACTTAGGGTTCATTTCTTTTCTTTTGATTTTTGTAACCCAAGATAGGCGTAGTTACATTTGTACATGTCTTGGGTATTAAGGACATGTAAATTTCCCATTATATTTTATTTGGTAAAAATTATGAACGTTTTAATTCAAGCATGTAAGGATATTTCTTTTTTTCATCAAGATATCATGACCATGATGCATTTACAAGTTTAAATTTATCATGTTTTGAAAGTTACGGATGGTAATAACCTTTCTATAACTAGAGAAAAATCCTAATTATATGGTGGGTGTTACATTTTAGTATTAGAGCTAAGGTTTAGGCGATTCTAGACCTAAGTAATTGTATGGTATATCACGCGAATCTAGTTTATCCTATACGACTCTGACAAGGGCTTGTTCTATGAACTCTTAGGTGTACGAGCAAGTATGGAAAGTGATCCACATGATACAGTAGAGAGTAATAGTCCTACAGATAACGAGGCTTGGAATCATTCAAGCCAAGCTAGTGTGCTAGGACCAGGAGGTACGTCTCATGCACAACAGCCTTCGGCTAGGATAACAGGTTAAGCTCAGGACCTATTATTGCAGGGCATAGTGGCTCTTTTATAGCAGTTAGTACATGTAGTGCCACCACCTCTACCTCCACCAAAGCTACAGTATGATGAGCTAAGGAAGTTTAGGGCAACAAACATTGTGGGCAGTAGGGATGATGACTCGGCCTCAGTTGAGTTTTGGCTAAAGAAGAAAGAGAGGGTATTAGCTCAGCTTGAGAGTACTGAGGAATAGGAACTGAAGTTTGCAGTTTCCCTTCTACAGGAGCATGCTTATGAGTGGTGGAGAGCTATCATTAGGAAAATATAGCCCTAGCAAAGCCGACATAGGAGTTTTTCTTGGTTGAGTTCATGAAGCAGTATCTCCTTAGGGTGTATATTGATGAAAGAAATGAGAGTTCCTTAATTTGAGACAGGGAGAGATGATAGTCGTAGACGATTAGCGGGAGTTCACTAAGCTTAGTAGGTATGCAGCTAGTCTACTAGGGGATGAGGTTGACCGATGTCAAAAATGGCCTCAATGAGGATATCAGGGTCTTGGTGGCTTCACACCAGTATGAAGACTTCTCAAAATTATTCTCCTCTACCATCAGTGTTGAGAAGGCAAAGAAGGTGAGAAAGGCAAGTGATCATAATAGGGAGGGTGCTAGGGGAGCGACAGTCAGGCTAGACATCTAGCAAAAAGTCTCAATTTACATCTGAGTAATCTCAGAGCCGAGGACAGGGGCAGAACTCTGCTTAGCCAACACCTTCAGGGCAGGGATAATCTTTTAGGGCTCATATAATGTCGGGATCAACTCAAACAACAACTATGAGGGAGCCACCACCATTTTGCAATAACTGTGGCAAGTATCATATAGGAAGTGCCAGAAAAACATAGGAGCATGTTATTGTTGTGGGGTACACAGACATCTGAAGAGAGACTGGACTGCCCATTAAGGGTTGATGATACTCCTACACCCTCTATGAGGTCAGAGTCAAACAAGAGGAGTTAGGCAAGAGCTATTTCGGCTGTTTCGGAGTTAGTGACCAGTAGGGGCCCAACCAGAGTTTATGCTATGAGAGCTCATGAGGAATAAGAGACTTAGGTGGAGCTTACCAGTAAGTTTTCTTTCTTTTCTTTAGATGCATAGGTATGAGAGGAAGTTACAAGTGGGTTTTTCTTTTATGTTCCCACACGAATTTCGAAGACAAAATTTCCTAAGGGAAAAAGAGTTGTCACACCCACAAAATGGGTCTAGAAGTTATTATGTTTATTTAGGGTGCTAAAAGGTAATTAGCTTAAAAAATAAAGGAGAAAGAAAGAGAAGAAGGAGCCAGCATTATGCACAACCTATGCAGGTAAAGGTGGTTGAGTGTTGTGCATGACCCATGTAGGCTACATTACCCTTTCTAAGTTTTGGAGCTAAAGTGTTGTGCATGACCCGTGTTGAAGTGTATGACCAATAGCGTGTCGAGATGAGGTTTTTAGGGCATTGAGTACGACCTGTGCTCGGTGTCAGGTATATTAATACCCAAATTTTTCTTTCATTCGATCATAATTTCATTTCCAACCATCCCCACTTGAGAAAACCCTAGATTCATCTTTTTCTTCCCTCTAAACACAAACCCACTCATAAATTCACTCAAAACACTTGGATTTATCATCATCAAAGTAAGGAGATCAGTTTTTGGGTGTGGTTTGAAGAGAGAGAGACGAGTTTATGCAAAGGAGGAAAGGAGACTCAATACCAAAACTAACCTTTAAGGGCAATCTAAGAGGATTTTGGTAAGTTTTACACTACCTTAACTTCTTTGATCCATGAATTTCTTTGATTTCTCCTTCTTGCCAAAGAAAATCCAAAAATCTACCAAAATTAGGGTTGTATGACTTTAATAAGGGTATAAAGAGTGATCTTGAGTTTATGACCTAGTTTTGGAGCACATCTTTGGGTTGGAAGAGAGTTTATGAGACAAGTTTCGGGTTGAGAGATTTCTTGATGTAAGTCTTCATGCTAAAACAATATGTTTGGTGATTTTGGCTTAGGCGTGGAAGGAAGACAACAAACTCTAGGAGGAGAGCTTGATCCGGCATGTAGGGATCAAAGGGAAATTTTTATAAAGGTTAGTATATATCTTTCTTACAATCTTCATGGTTGTATTGTATAAATATCATGTACGTTTGTAAAATGCTAAAAAATGTGTAGAAATATTAATTTAAGGACATTAATGGTAGTAATAAATGTGATTGTAATAAATAAAATAAAAGGTAGTAAAGGCACATAAAAGAGGTTAAATGGCTCAACAAATGACTATGATTGAAAAAAAAAAAGGGGGGGGGGGGGGGGGGGGGGGGGGGTGGCGGCTTTGGGGCGGTAATGGTTGTTGATATGATTATGGTTAATAAATGTTGGCATCTAATGCAAAGTGGTGAGTTATGAAAGTGGGGTTTTTATACATTGATGCATTATTAAGGTAATCTATGATGATGATGTGGATTGATAATTTGTTGTGATGTATTTATTTAGGGCTTTAGGCCCGAAAAAAGATAAAGTCAATATGGTACCATATTAGGGAAGGTCAATGTCGCTTGAGGCTGGTATTTGGCGCTCTCAACCAGGGAAGCTTAGCGGAGCTTGAAAAAGTGTTTAAACTTGTATATATGATTATGCTATATGTTATGATATGATTTTGTTTAACTCGTAATGACGAAATATGCTTATGGAATATTTTATGGTATCAAAGGCAAGATATATGGTGAGTTTGGTAGGTTACATATTTAAATACACATATGGATTGTATATTGATATATACCACAAAGCATTGTTTGCTTAGCATATGGGTGTTTTTGTCTCAATCGCAGATTGTATATAGTTGAAGAGGACAAGCCATCAAAAAGAAAAAGGACAAACGTAGGGGTTGGTGATATGTTCTTTTCTTTTCTTTTGATTTTTGTAACACAGGATGAACGTAGTTACATTTGTACATATTTTGGGTATTAAGGACATATAAATTTGTAACTCTTCACATATTTTTGAAAAGTTTATAAAGCTTGGCTAGTGAAAGTCATTATATTTTATTTTGATAAAAATTATGGATATTTTAATTCAAGCATGAATGGATATTTCTTTTTTTCATCAATACATCATGGTCATGGTGCATTTACAAATTTAAAATTTATCATGTTTTGAAAATCATGCATGGTAATAATCTTCCATATAACTAGAGGAAAATTCTAGTTATATGGTGCATGTTACAAACCCTGATTATGGGTCGGTTAATTCTTACTTTTGTTTTAATCACGATCATGCATATGGGTTATTAGGCTAGTCCTGTATATATTTAAGGAACTTCTTTTAATTTTGATGCTGTGTATTTAGAAACAGTTAACGATAAGACTTGTAAGCTAAAAAAAAGTTTATTATGATAATTTTAATCTAGTAATATGTATAAACATGATATAATGATGTATGATGATAATTTGAATGACATGTCTAACCAAAAATAGATAAAGTGGATTAAGTTAATATAAAAAAATAAATAAAAATAGTAAAGTTTAAAAGTTTTAATTCAGACATATTTATTTAGGTAGTCTTGTGGCATTCCGCATCTATAATGATATCATTTCTATTATATAAATGGAGTGTCACAAAAAACTCGGTTATTCCATGGAGGTTTAGACATAATTGGGAAGAATGTCTTCAAAAAATTAGCTTAATGCAAATTCATGTTTCCCATATTTACAAAGAAAGCAATTGCAGTTCTAGAAGTAAGATTAAGCTCAATTAAATGGTAAGATAGTTACCCACAAGTTTGTAATCGAGTTATGCTGTGTGAGGGTGAATTTCACCTGCGGTCCTCCAATTATATAATTCGTAACAACTTAGTACCTGAAAGATTATTTGTAACACAAAGATACCCTAATTATGTAAATTGTAACAACTCAGTATTTCAAAAATTATTTGTAACAAAAGAGTACCTCAATTTTTATTTTGTAATACAAAAGTACCTCAACGTTTATTTTGTAACTAAATAGTACTTCCGTCTTTGACTGTTAATCTTTCTAACATAAATGTGTTATAAAACATCCATATCAAATACATTTTAATAAAATATAAAATTAGATGTAATATTCACATCAGATAAATTTCAATTTTACTGACTGGATATTATAACTAATTTTATTTTTATTAAAATTTATTTGGATATTTCATATTATATTTCTATTAGAGAGACTAAGGGGTATTTGGGAGTGCATTTATCTGTATTTACTAAAAATAGTTTTCAAAACTCAAAAAAGTTAAAAATATAAAAAAAATTTTCTAAAAAACGTTTTTTCAAACACAATGGTAAATGAATCTTAATAGTTGAATAAATAAATACTATTTAGTTGCAAAATAAAAGTTGATATACTTTTGTGTTACAAATAATTTTTAAAGTACTGAATTGTTACAATTTATATAATTGAGATGTATTTATATTACAAATAATTTTTGAGGTATTGAGTTGTTACAATTTATAGAATTTGAATACCTTTATATTACAAATAATTTTTCAGATATCAAATTGTTACGAATTATATAATTAAATGATCGTGGGTGAAATTCACCCGCTTTGTGATGCTATGGGGCGAGAATATTATAGATTTGGATAGCTTATTGTATTCTTTTTAAGTCCCCGTTTCTCTTTTGTATTCTTTTATTCATTATTTAATAGAGTTGAAACGATGCTAATTCCACTTTTTTTATAAAAAAAAATCATCTTTTTTAATAATAATATTCTTAAATATATAATACGAAAATTATTTATTATTTTATTTTTCAAAAATGTTTATCAATGTCCATTTTTTTTGTGCTATTGTCTTTCACATAATTATATATGTATTATTATATACGATTTTTTTATATATAATTTCAAAATATTTTGCATATTATATATTTGCTTTTATAACAAAATTACGTTTTTAAAATAACGGTCATTAAATATTATGTAGAAAAATAAAAAAATATATTTATATTTAAGTATAAAAATATGTTATACTATAAAAATAATTTATCTCGTGCAATGTGTCACGAGCCCAGACACTCGGGACCGTGTGGCGCTCACTTGGATCACGTTCAAGCAAGCTAGCCAAAGGTTATTCCGCTAATTCTGCATATAAGATGGGACATGGGTTAGATTCGGGTCGACAACTGAATAATCGATGGTATTTGCAAGCACGATATGATAACGTAGGCAAGATAACACATAAACATGGCATCACATCAAAGAGTCACACCCACACAAAGAAAGACACATAAATGAATAGCCATCAGCTACTAGTTCATTAGATTCGATGGAGCATTACAAAGATGGCCAAGCCATTATAGCATGTTCGTGTGGGTAGGGGAGCACCCACAAAGCGAATAGGCCCGTCAAGCTTCCGATCCAAGCAACTAGTCCAATTGGTGACTAGTCACTCCCCCCTAAAGAACATTAGGGGCATGTTGGGACTTGGTAGGAGGAAACATCAATATGTTCCACCCATCACTCCCCTGAAATTACAAAAATAAAATTAAATATGAAAAGACTATTTTACCCTTTATTACAACATTCTTCCCCCATCACAATTCCCCCCATTACAAGACAATTCCCCCCCCCCCTTTACAAGATGTCCCCTCCTTACACTCTCCCCCACTCAAATAGTCGAAGCCCTCGTCGACTGAGTCTTTAAGAAGATGTCGATCTGTGGACTGAAGGAGGATAAGTCTTCGGCTTTTTCCCAAGAGGTCTCCTCGTCGCTTTGGCCTTTCCACTTGACTAAGTATTCTTTGAATTGTCGCCGACTAGAAAATTGCATCCGTTCTGCCAGAATCTCTTCCACTTCTTTAGTTATTGGTGGCTGTTTACTAATGGTCGGTCTGATGGCTTTATTGCGGTTGGCATCTTCCTTGTCTGGGTGGTATGGCTTCAAGCTGCTAACGTGGAACACAGGATGAACTTGCATCCATTCTGGGGGCTCAATCTTATAAGAAACTTGTCCCACTTTAGCAATAATAGGCACTGGACCTTCATATCTCCTCACCAATCTTCTATCTCGATTGCGAAGAAACTGCAATTGTTCTAGTAGTAGCTTCACCATCACCATCTCTCTCACTTGAAATTGTTGAGGTCGTCGATTTTCATCGGCCCATTTCTTCATTCTTTAGGAGACTTTCTCTAGATGTGCTCGTGCAATCTCTTCATTCTACTTCCACTCTTTCGTGAAAAGGAAGGCCTTCGGATTCTTGCCTTTGTATGGCACATCAAGGGAGTATGGCACCAGAGGTTGCTGACCTGTAACAATCTCAAAAGGACTTTTGTTAGTAGTGGAGCTCTTCTGACAATTGAAACAAAATTGGGCCACATTAAGTAAACATGGCCAATTTTTCTGGCTAGAATTGACGAAGTGTCGCAGATACTCTTCCAAGAGACTATTAAATCTTTCTGTCTGGTCGTCAGTTTGGGGATGATAACTGGTTGACATATCTAGTTGGGATCCCAAGAGACGAAATAATTCTGACTAGAATGACCCCACAAATCGACCATCTCTATCACTGATAATGCTTTTAGGAACACCCTAGTACTTAACCACATGTTTGAAGAATGCTTGAGCCGTCGTTTCTGCTGAGCAGTATTTTGGCATAGCAATGAAGGTCCCATACTTAGAGAAGCGGTCAATGACAACCAAGATCATGTCACACTCCCCCACTCTGGGCAAACTTGTGATGAAATCCAAGAAGACACTTTCCCATGGGCGTTGGAGTATTTGTAGAGGTTGTAATAATCCCGCCGATTTCTGTCTCTCTACTTTATCCTGTTGGTAGACTAGACAAGTTTTCGTATATTCTCGCACGTCTTCCTCCATCTGTGGCCAATAATAGTTCTGTTGTAAGAGTGGGAAAGTACGGTACCACCTCGGATGACCTGCCCATAGTGTATCATGACACTCTTGCAGTAGTAGTTTCCGCAATTGTCCTGCTTTTGGCACATATAACCATTGCTTTCGGGTCCACAGTAAATCGTCTTCCCACCAGAATTGCCTAGTCTTTCCTTGTTTGGCCAACTTTACTAATGCCATGGCTTGTGGGTCTTTGCCAAGATTGAGTTTGATCTGGTCTCTCAACGAAGTGGTAACCTGGCTTCTTGAGAGATGGGCCAACTGGCTTGCCACTGCTAATTCAACTTTTCTACTCAGTGCATCTGTGACTCAGTTGGACCTTCCTGTCTTGTATTCGAATACCAGGTCAAACTCGGCCAGAAACTCTTGCCACCTAGCTTGCTTGGAAGTTAATTTGGGCTATGTTAGGAAATGGCTAACTGCAGTGTTGTCAGCCTTGACTACAAACTTTGAGCCCAACAAATAATGTCTCCACACCCGAAGACAATGGATTACAGCCAATAACTCCTTTTCCTGTGTTGTGTACCGCCGCTCTGTGTCATTTAGCTTCCTGCTCTCAAAGGATACAGGGTGATTCTCTTGCATCAAAACTCCCCTTAATGCAAAGTCGGAGGCGTCTGTTTGTACCTTGAAAGGTTTTGCCATATCAGGGAGGGCTAGCACTGGTTCTTGTTGCAGTCTCTGCTTTAGATTCTTAAATGCAACTTGACATTCTTGAGTCCATTGCCATCGGTTTCCTTTCTTCAACAACTCTGTGAGGGGCAAGATTTGTTGAGAATAATCTTGCACAAACCGTCTATAGTAGTTGGTAAGTCCCAAGAATGATCTGAGCTCTGTTAAACAAGATGGAGTCTTCCAATTCTGAATTGCCTCTATCTTGGCCTTATCCATACGGATTCGGCCTTATTCCACCACATTTCCCAAGAATTTGATGCTGCATTGTCCAAAGGCACATTTCTCCCGCTTAAGAAAAAGTTGATTCTGCCTGAGCTTGTTGAAAACCAGGCGTAGGTGCTCTTGATGTTCCTCTAAGGTGGCACTGTAAACCACGATATCATCCAGATTTTTTATCTCAAGTATGAAGAAAAAAACCCTAGAAATTGATTTTTTACATAATTTATTATTAATCTAATGGAGCTATGAATGTATCGAGTTGTACAAGTGAACAAGAAAATTCTAGATAATAAGTATTTTAGAGCTATAAATTAGTTGTCCATGTTTGATTCTCTGAAATTGTAAAGTATTTGTACCTTCTCATTTTGAGCCCTTCTAAGGAGAGATGGCATGAATTCTAATATCTCTGTATGCTTGTTTTAGAGGTTGTTTCATCTGAAGCAATAGGATTGAATTGCATGATGTGATTCATTTTAATTTCTATTTGTTGATTTTTTTTTTAATTTTTTTTATTTTCTTTCACTAATGTGTTGGCCTTAACATCCAATGAATTAATTTTGATTTGAATGTTATGGCTTCATGTTTTGGATAGAATAATGAGAAAGATATCTTAATTTTCCTATCATGTGCTAGGACAATTGTGACTAGATAATATGCTAGTTAGTGTCCTGCATTATTCAATTTCTTCCCCTTCTTATCTTGTTTGATGATAGGTGTATGTGATTCATATTATTATAAGGTTGTTACCTTTCCTTCCTTATGTTCTTCTAATTGAAAAGAAAAGCCTATTATACTTGGAGCTTATGGATGTATTAGCAAAAAATAGCTTCAATTGATTAGTGACCTTAACATCTAATGAATTAATTTTGATTTGAATGTTATGGCTTTGTGTTTTGGATAGAAGAATGAGAAAGACAGCCTAGTTTTCGTATCATGTGCTAGGACAATTGTGACTAAATAATATACTAGTTAGTGCCCTGCATTGTTTGATTTCTTCCCCTTTTTATCTTGTTAGATGATA
Source organism: Balakata baccata (assembly GCA_949630135.1). Classification (NCBI taxonomy): domain Eukaryota; kingdom Viridiplantae; phylum Streptophyta; class Magnoliopsida; order Malpighiales; family Euphorbiaceae; genus Balakata; species Balakata baccata. Next base: position 9,365 of record CATIWF010016421.1, on the reverse strand, counting down.
GGCGTATATGAATCAGATTATTAGAAGGTGTTGCCTTTCCTTCCTTCTATTCTTCTAATTGTAAAGAAAGCCAATTATACTAGGGGCTTGTGGATGTATTAGAGAAAAATAGCTTCAAATTGATCAATGAGTTTTTCTGCAAAACCTTGATAGCAAGCGATAAAAACATAGATGGTGGATTTTTGGTGCGGTGCCAATGAAATTTCATATATTAAATAGCTTTTATGTATGTATTATTCCCATAATGATTCTATACTACTATACTCATGCCTGCTTACTTTGTGTAATATGATATGTATGGATACTAGGGACTTTCCAATTTGAGATTTTTTGCAAATCCTCTTGTAGATCTTATAACTCTACAAGATATGTGTTGTCTTTGCTAAAATTCTGGAGATTATTTTGCCCTGTAAATACTGTGTTGTTAGATATTTTAATATATCTAATTAGTTTTGGGTTTTATTAATTGAAAAATAAAATTATATTACAAAGAAGAGGCCTTAAAAATCTGATCAATTTTTTATTTAGGCAAGACTTCTTTTATTAATTTAGTGTGGATAAATTAATGTGGACCGGATGATAATATGGGTGTGATGAACGACTCATGATTATTATATTAAGTGGCTAAGTCTCTCTTGTTACTGACTCCTTTCTCTCATATATAATGTGGAAATATGATAAAGGAATTAAGACATTTTAAGAATTCCATCATTCTAAATTAGGAAATGAGAGAAGTTCTTGGTGCAAACTCATTCAGATCATTCATGTCACGATGTAATCGGCCAAATCAGGTTCTCTTCTTCGTATACACTCAATTAAACTCTATTTTTGTGTTCTAAGTTTCATGTTTTAAATCCTGGGAGGAGAAATCCAGTTTATTCCTCATAAATGTCCCCATCAAGTGGTATCAGAACCTAATTACATGTTTTTAGAACCATATATATGTTTTTCTCATAAGATTAAGGAGAAAAATTTGAATTTATTTGAGTTTTGAGGAATTTTTGATTTGGTTATCACATACTTGATTTCCTTGATTTTATTGATTTCTAGTGTTTTTGTCAATAAAATTAAGATCATATGTGTTGGCATGTTGGTATAAAGTGAAAAATTGTTAGAAATTGGGGTTTTTGATTAGGGTTCATTAGGAAGAAAAATTGCAGAGAAAACACAAGTTGCGAGGCTGAGGAAGATATTGGCGCGTGCATTGCACACGCGTAGGTGTTATCTCATAATTTTTTTTTAATTTATGCATATGGTATAAAATTGTCACATCTGGTAAAATAATTTTTTTCTAGGCAAAAATGACAATGTAATTAATTAAATTTTGGGAAATAATTTTTCAAGACATCTAGCCCCATGTCTATAAGGATTGAAAAATTATTTTTAAGGTTATTTTTAAGACAATAAATAAGGTGTGCCCCGGTATAAGAATTTCTTATAAAATTAGTTAAAATATTGTCGCCAAAGCAGCCCTTTTAGTTGAGATTTTAACAAATATTCGGTCTTATACATTTTAGGGATGTCTCGAATTTAATTTATAATTATTCAACTCAAATGTGTTTATTATAAATTAAATTTGGAGATGGATAATATAAGACATATGATTAGGAATGAGCTAGTATGAGTTGTGGTAAATTTGTAAATATTTAGTAAATTCCTAGATTGTGCTTATATTTAAAGAATTTACTACTGCATGTTATACTTTTTGCCCAAAGGTGCTTACATAATGATGCGTTGGAATTCTTTGGATTAATATTCTTTTATGGCTTTGAGTATTATTATTGTCTTAAACTAAAGAATTACATTGTTAATTTTTCAATCACTTTCTCGGTCAACAATAATAATGTGACCATAGAGATGTTAACTGGCTCTAATTTCAAGGCGTGGAAGAAAGACTTAGAATTAGCTATGGAATTGGCAGATATTGATCTTGCCATGACTACTCCTACGCTAGTTGATTTAACTGATGTGGAAACAAAATTGCATTTAACTTGGTACAAAATGAACTGCATGTGTTATTTGACCATTAAAAGGTCAATTCTAGAGCATTTATTGAGCAGTTTGTCAGAGACTCATATAGCAAAAGAGTTTTGTACTGTTATATCTCACTGTTATCAAGTATCTATTAATGCTAAGATTAGTACCCTTCTGAAGCAACTATACTCCATGAAATATAAGAGAGTAGGAGGTGTTAGGGAGTATATTCTTATGATGGTTCATATACAGAATAAACTTAAACTTGTGAAGGGAGAGGGTAGAAAGGTTAATAAAGGATAATATCCTATCTGCTCTTGACTTCAGTGAACTAGAAACTTGTGTTGACTATTTTAAGGGTAAACTAACCAAAATTAAGAAAAATGGATCCATTTGGAGTTCAGATCTCTTAGAGATAATCCATACAGATATATACGGACCTTATTCACCCACAATATGCAATAATAGATATTTTATAACATTCATTGATGATTTTTTCTGATATGGATATACGTACTTGATTAAAAAATCTGAATCTCTTAATAAATTCAAAAATTTTAAGACTAAAGTTGAGAAACAGTTGGAAAAAGTTATCAAGATTGTTAGATCTAATAGAGGTGGAGAGTATTATGGCAAATATGGTGTAACAGGGCAATTGAAAGGCCCTTTTGCCAAATACTTGGAAAATTGTGGAATAGTGGCTTAGTTCACTATGCTAGGCAGTCCTGAACAGAATGGTGTGGCTGAAAGGCAGAATTGCACCTTAAATGAAATGGTAAGAAGCATGATGTCAAGGTCTAATCTCCTAAACTTTTTGTGGGGTGAGGCTATTAAAACATCATTATATATCCTCAATAGAGTCACTAGCAAGTCTATGGCCAGTACGCCGTTAGAGTTGTGGACCAATAGAAAACCTAGCATGAGTCACCTTTATGTTTGGGTTTGTCCTTTAGAAGTACATATTTATAATCCTGTTGGAGGTAAATTGCAATCTAGATCTACTCATTGCTATTTTATAGGATATCCATATCATTCTAAAGGCTACAAGTTTTATTGTAGTGAAGGGGATTCTAAAATTGTGGAATCACAAACAACTAAATTTTTAGAGTTTGATGTAGCTTATTGGTGTGATCACTCTAAGATCAATAGACAAGAATAGCAGGATAAGGTAATAAATATTCCTATGTCCTAGCAACTTGCAATATTGGATTATACACATGTGATTAATCCAGTACGAGAGGAGCCTATACATTTATATGAGGCTTCTTCATTATAGGATACAGTTGATAGTTACATCTTAGGAGGTAAATTAGGGATAGGAAATCTACTATTTGTCCTTATTATGTAGTCTATTTAGGTGAAAGTGAGTATGACATTGGTCATATTATAAATCTACTATTTCCCATTCTGATCTATAGTGGATAGCAATGAGAGAGGAAATGCAATATATGGATTATAATGGTATATGGGAGCTTGTTGAATTACCGAAAGGTTGTAGACCTATTGGTTGTAAATAGGTCTATAAAACTAAGAAAGACTCTAAAGGAAATATAGAGAGGTTTAAATCTAAATTAGTTGTCAAGGGATTTACAAAAAGAGGAGGAATTGATTATAAATAAACTTTTTCTCCTGTATCCTCGAAGGATACATTCAAAGTTCTCATGGCACTGGTAGTTCATTATGATTTAGAGCTACATCAAATGGATGTTAAAGTCACATTCCTAAATGGAGAATTGAATGAAGAGGTCTATATGGAACAACATTAAGGTTTTTAGGAAGATGGTCAAGGTCATCTTGTGTGTAGACTTAAAAAGTCTATTTATGGTTTAAAACAGGCTTCCCGACAGCGGTACCTAAAATTTGATGATGTAATCACCTCTTTGGTCTTTGTTGAAAGTAAAGTTGATAGATGCATATATCTCAAGATCAATAGGAGAAAATATATCTTTCTATTATTGTATGTTAATGATTTTTTGCTTGCATGTAATGATTTAGGAATACTGCATGAGGTAAAGTAGTTGTTGTCTAAACATTTTGATATGAAAGATCTTGGAGAAGCATCTTTTGTTCTTGGTATTGAAATCCAAAGGAATAGATCTCAAAAACTTTTAGGTCTCTCTTAGAAAGTATACATTGAGTGGATATTGAAGAGATTCAATATGCAGGATTATAAGTCTTGGGATGTGCCAATTGCTAAAGGTGATAAATTGAGCCTGACACAATTTTATAAGAATAAGGTTGAGAGAGAATCAATGAAAGCAGTGTCATATGCTCTAGTGCAGTAGGAAGATTTATGCTCAAGTATGCACTAGACCGGACATTGCATTTGCAATTGGTATTCTAGATAGACATCAATATAATCCTAGAATGGACCATTGGACTGCGGCTAAAAGAGTTTTGAGATACCTTAAGAGGACTAAAGATTATATCTTAACATACATAAAGGTTGAACATCTTGAGCTAACTGGCTATACGGATTTGGATTTTGCTGGTTGCTCAATGATAGAAATCCACATAAAAGTATATATTTATACTGGCTGGTAGGGCTGTATCTTAGAAAAGTGTTGAACAGTCCTTAGTTTCATCTTCCATAATGCAAGCTGAGTTCATAGCATGTTATGTTGCAGCCATACATGCTATTTGGCTACGAAATCTCATTGTAGAAATGTCAATCGTTGATTCCATTGGTAGGCCCATAAGATTATATTGTGATAATTTACTGATTGTGTTGTTTGCGAAGAACAAGAATATCACGAGGTCAAAGCATATAGAAGTGGAGTATTTGACATTGAAAGAGATAGTGAAGAAGGGTGACATTATTGCAGAACATATGAGTACGGATGATATGATAGCTGATCTATTTACTAAGGGACTTTGACCCGATGTTTTTAAGAAATATATTTTTTGTATGGGTCTAAAGTCATCTAGTGTTACATTGGATTAATAGGAGGCTTTTATATTGCTCTATATTTTTTTGTTTGTACCATATGCATAGGTGTAATGTACATTATGTTATTGAATTGATGATCATCAATACAATTATATATATATATATATATATATTGGAAAATATTTGATGTTGTATATAAAGTTATATCTTCATTGGGAGATATTTTGTTTATATGAGAGCTTATTTACTAAAGTCTTAAGATTAGTGTCATCTTAAGCAAAGGCTAGAGCAAACCAAGTTTCTAGCCTTGGTTATATGTCTTATGACACATAAAGTATCTCGAGATATAAAGTTTTAAGATATATACAGACTTCATTTGAAGTCATAAGGATTTTTTTATGTGCACCTGCTGTGTTGCATAAAGAATAATAAATCACTGACTAATAAGAAAATCAACACATAAAGTTTTGATCATAAAGTTGGTGTTGAATACTCTTACCACATTACCACACTGTACTCATGATTGGTAGGGTTATTGGTATATGTGACTATGGAACATACCATGTTCTTGTATAATGTAGTTTCCACTATGATCCTTTACTAATGATTTTATTGAATCAAGTAGTAATAAGTCTTTTGTAATAGATTTTCAATTAATTAGCTCAAGTGGGAGAATATTATATATTTTTATATATCTAATTGGTTATGGGCTTTATTAATTGAAAAATAAAGTTATATTACAAATAAAATACCTTAAGAATCTGATCAATTTTTTATTTAGGCAAGACTTCATTTATTAATTTAGTATGGATAAATTAATGTGAGCCGGATGATAATATGGGTGTGATGGATGACCATGATTATTATATTAAGTGAGTTAAGTCTCTTTTATTACTGACTCTTTCCTCTCCTGTATAAAGTGAAAATATAATAAAGGAATTAAGAGGTTTTAAGAATTTCATCATTCTAAAAGTTAGGAAAAAAGAAAAATTCTTAGTGCAAACTCATCCATATTGTTCATGTCACGATGGAATCGGCCAAATCAAGTTCTTTTTCTTCTATACTCAATTAAAATTTGTTTTTGTGTTTTAAGTTTCATGTTTTAAATCCTAGAAAGAGAGATTCAGTTTATGCCGCATAAATCTCTTCATCATGTGTTGCAGGGAAGGAATTGTGGATCTTGTTCAAAATAATTTGAACTTAGAGGTAATCGCTTCTTATATAAGGTAGCAGATATAGATGTTTTATGGATGCAGTTTGTCATACAACAACTAAAAATAATTTCCATGTCTTGGTATTTGAGATATAATAAAAATAATTGGAGTATTGTATGCTACCAAATGACAATATAATTGCAGTACTGTGTGCTACCAATTAAAAGTCAATATTCTCCGGTAATTTGGTGAGTGTATTTATGATTAGTGATAATTATAAATGATTAGTAAGTGTCAAAATAAAAAATGTAATTAAATTGTTTGCACAATTGAGGTATACAATTATAGAGCTTACAATCTTTAAGTGGAATAGATTTTGAATTAATAATTGAACTCATTTAGTTATAAGTATATCATTGGTAATCACTATTGTATGTGTTCATATAATCCCAGGACTAGCTCATTTAATTAATTGTAGCACTACATATTTTATTAATTAGCATATTGAGCCATGGGTCTACACTACAAGAAAAATGGATTTTAAAGAAGGGAAAAGTGGTTGCTAAAACTATAAAAACTGTCTATTACTTTTTAGTGACCAGAAATTTTCGGTCATCAACCATCGTTACATGGTAACTAATATTTGTTAATGACCATAAATCCCTTCACTAAATTGATTTCAAGGCATCAATAAAAATTATAAATGGCGATAAAAAACTTTCAATTACCATTTATTTTTTATTTGTAATTGCGACCAACATAAAACATAATCAAAACTGTAAACATTTAATTGTGTATATAAATACAATTTCAAAAAGGGATATGTAACCCATTAAAATGTTTACAGCAAGAATATTGTATATACAGATATGAATTCACAAAAGAAAGGGGTTAGAATCCCATCATTTACAAATGAGCTAATGAATCCAGAGTTAAAGCCCCAATAATTATACAAAAATGAAGAATTTGATCTCCAACCCCAAGCAAAACACAGAACGCCTTCTCATATGCTAGTGATGTCCATAGTAACCATTTTAGTCTTCAAACTCTACGAAAAGTATAGAAATCATAACATCCTGAACCTGCTCACAGCAAATAGTATATGGTACTGTATCACCAGCAGAGCAATCACTTGTATAGCCATTTTGCTTTAATCGAAGTGCTACACAGAAAAATTTAGACAACCATTTGCACAAGAATAGAGCATATGAATCCAATCAGAGATTTCATTAGTGACATTCACAAATAGTTTGTCAAATTGTCAGTACTAACCAATAGTTTGTCAAATTGTCAGTACTAACCAGAACGTGAGGTTGATATTTGGCATCAAGGTAGGCTTCAGGTGGTTTAGTCAATATCTTTGTAATTACATTTTCTCAAGTGCTACTTGTCCACTCCTCAAAACTCTTGAACCTGTTAAATAAGTACGACGGCTGGCAGCTAGTTAAGCTCTTCAATAAAATGAGCACATCTTATATCTCAAATACCAAAACATAAAAGGTATACTAACTATCTTAATGGATCAGATATGCAACAAGAACATGAGAAATAATTCACTTTCCATGGAAATTGATAACAAATTTAATACACCTGAGGTCCATTACCCCACACTGGTCAACTATAATTAAATGAACTAAACTCCTAGAAGTTCAACAAGACTAAACTCATATCACTTTCCTAACGCTACACAGCTAATAAGGGTGATGATGAGGACATAGTGATTTACCTTCATAAGAGATATATGTATTGAATCAACATCCTCACATGACATGTAACAATTACCCAAAGAGATACAAAATGGACTAATTATATTCTTGATTTCCAGGTAGGCATGAGTTTGTTTAAAAGAAAGAAAAGAGAACAGGGGGAGACTGCGGCAGTTTAATCGCATAACATACCCCAAAATTTGAGCAAGGCCGAAATCTCCCAATTCCTTTGATAGTAAGCTCTAGTCCTGGCGAACCATGTCAAGTCCTTTACATTCAATAACCTGCACCAAGAAAGATACTTCACCGACCTTTTTAAGAGAAAGGCAACCAAAGAAGAAAATTTTTTTAAAGAAAGACCTTATACCCATCTTTAAAGTGCAATTTGACAGCGCATATTTTTTCTTCTTGAGAAGCAACATCCTCTTGTACAAGCCATCAATTTTACAGCCGCATATTTTTTCTTCTTGAGAAGCAACATCCTCTTGTACAAACCATCAGGTGTTTGCCAGTTAACATGAATCCTAAATAATATAGTTAATTTTAATGCATGGTTGTTGCTTATCTGTAAAAATATAGTTGAAAACAACATTTAATTTGAATTAATCATGTGTTTGCCACTATTAATGTAAATTTAGTCATTAAAGAGTTGTAGTAAAATAAATTTCCTAACTAGTTCGCCAAAAAATGATAATTTTTTATGGAGAACAACACATGTCAGCCACGAAAACTCTATGACCCATATACTTTTTAGTGGTGAAATTATTTTCCCACTAAAAGAACAAATAATTTGTGAAAATAATTTAACAACTAAAAGTATACATTTAGTGGTGAATTCTTTTCTTAATGAAAATCTTAAAATATTTTTTGGAGAAATATTGCTTGCCATGATATCCGGATTATAAATACAAATAATATATGAGAAAATAGTTTTGCCATTAATTTGTTATTTTTGTGGTATAATTATTCTTTCGTAATGGATTTAATTTTAATATAATCCCAAAAAAAAAGCATAAATTGAGTACAATGTATCACAAGTATAGGGGCTATGCATGTATCATTAGCATTAATAAAGCTCCAAACTTCAAAGGAACAAATACAATAATCATAATGCTGACTGTCAAAATTCACTAACTGTAACAAGACCAACGATTCTAAAGTCAAAATCTCCTAAAAACAACTTTGTCACAATGTACTTTAGGTCTTGGGAAGCTGTAAAAGAACCATATTAATGATTAATTCATCTACATTCATCATAGCTAAGTAAAATACTTGAGAAGCTCAAAGAAGAAGAATATTGAATTAAAAACTTTCTGCATACTTCGATTGTGCAGCAACTATTAAAGTAGCATTACACTTTTTTATTTAATTAAAGAATAAACAAAATTGCATTACTTAAAAAACAAAAATCAGCAACAGCATGTTCAATTTTATTTATCTCTTTTATGGTTATTGGATATAATTGAATATTCAGCAGTTAAAAATTATAGTTGCAGGTGGATCTAACATTAGGGGAAAATTAAACTCTAGCTTTTCACCAAGAACACAAAGTAGCAGTTTGCAGGTATGCATTTTTATTTTGTGCCCCTAGCGCTACAGATGATTACCTTATCCATCTAAAATATGGAAAATCCTCCAATA